>VDFB02351640.1:0-13216 GCA_007258455.2 Sequoia sempervirens
AACCACCTTCGGATCCTTGTCCATATCCCTTGTCCTCTACCTCTTTGATCACCACTATTTTGATCCGCAAAGGCGATTAGAAGTTGTCATTCCTTTGGCTTTGGCTGGTACCCACATCTTCACTTTTCTTTCATCATCATTTTGGCTTCCTGAAGGTCTTCCATTGCCCCTTCCACTTTGACCTCCCCATCCTTTTTTCTTACCATCAAATCTTTTGTTTAGCTTCTCTTCAACCTTTAGCGAAAACTGATACACATCCTCAATGGTTGTCATTCTGACTAGGCTTAACTCCTCCTGAATGCTCGGTCATAACCCATTAAGATATCAGGCTACCTTCTCCTTATTGGCCTCTGTGTGACCCATTCTGATGATTATCTTGTGAAAATCTTTAGTATATTCTTTCACAGATCTGCTTGCTTGCTTCAACCCTTGCAATTTCTTCAATAGATCTAACTTGTAGTCCACTGTATGAACTGCTTCTTCAGTTTCTATACCATGCGATCCCATCTGGTGATATTTCCTTTTCCTCTTCGATTTCTTTCCAACTGGACCTCTTTCCACCAAATATTGGCATGGACCTTCAGCTTCATTTTTGCAAATTTAACCCAATCTGGGTCCTCTATTTCCTCATACTCAAAATATTATTCTAGCTCGTTGATCCAGTTGATCAACTCTTCTGGGTTCAGACTTCTGGAATAACTGGGGACTTCTGCTCTGGGTCTTTTCCTGATCTTCAAAATGGCCCTTATTAGCCACATTTGGTCTTGATCAATTGCTTCTTCCTCTTCTACATTTGAACCTTCTTCCACTCCTTCATCCTCACTTTCCTCCCTTAGGTTTAACCCTCTTCTCAACTGCTCTTGTAACACATCAATCTGTCTTTGGAGGGCTGCCAGTGCATCTCTTCCACCAGCATTTCTGCCACCTCGACCACCTCTGGCACCACCACACCTACCAGGAATCACTCTTGGAGGCATCTTTCTTGACCTCGACCCACAACCACGGTCCTGGTGTGAATTGCCTCACGATCGACGATCTATCCACACGGTCAAGAAAACCCGCTCTGATACCACTTGATGAGGGTGCAACCTGAGACTTAGAAAATAACCCACAAACAAGAGAATAATTTTATTATTAAGAAAATGGAGCTTCTTACATGTAGAGGATCTCAAATCCCCAAGTTCTACAATACATGTGAGTTACAGAAAGCTACAGAATAACCCTTTTGCAATATGTGAGCTTGTCCCCAAAAAGTTACCCAAAAATTAGAAACCCGCCCATAAATAGAGACCCTCTTTAGTTTTGGAGCCAAAACAACATTCAAATTTGAGTTTCGGTTCAACCCATGAATAGAAAATAAAAATCATAAATTGGAAATTTCATTATGATGAAAAGGGTATTTAGAAATGTAAAAACATCTAAAAACTGATAAACTTGAAATTTAACTATTTTTGGGTGATGCAAGATTTCCTTTACACCACTGGATGCTCCTACATCAGTCAACTAGGGTGGAGTCAATGGATTGGAAGTTTGCAAGTTCCTCTTGGAGTTTATTCTTCTCTACCTGTGATGCTTGCACTCTCTTTGATAAGCATTTAATTTCTACTTCCATCACTTTTTTCTTTGCTAGTAGGACCTCAACCTTATCCTTCACAATTTTTAGCCCTTCTACTTTCTTCTCTAGTTGGAAACCAGACTTGAGGAAGTCAGTGGTCACCACCCACTGTGTTTCTTCCATGAGTTCAACTTTATCATGTTGCCAGGCTACGCTCAAATTGAGCCCCATGGAAAACATGTAATTTTTGGGTTGCATCTCCCCTTGCGGTTTGATGATGTTCAGACACATGGTTGCAAAATAGATTGAGTTTTGAGCTTCATTGTAAATAGTATACACCTGTGGCTCCACTGACTTCTTGGCACCTTTGGCCATTTTATTTTGGATTTTGAGAGCCCACACATTCTTTGTATTATCACTTTTTTCCATAAATTGGGATGGAGACTGAACTAGCACGTCTGTGAAAGGTGCACTGAGAGGTAGGGAAAAAGGGAAGGTGAGGGTAGTGGTCTTGGAAATTTTCTTCTCTGGGAGAGTGACTATCTATGGGGATAAAGGAGGGATGTACCAAAGCTTAGTTTGTGACCCAATGGGAGGATTCATCGGCTGTTGTGGTAATAGTGGAGTCATGACAAACTCCATTTGCTAGGCAGACTGAGTTGGGCTCGATATAGTTGTAGTAGGAGGGGTCTCAATAGCGGTCACAAATGCAAAGGGTGAGGAGACAACGGATGTGAACATAGCAGCGGTGTAAGGTAAAAGGGTCTACGGAGGAGTCAAAACTAATGGCATCACCTGAGAGAACTGGGAGAAACCTCTTGCGACCATTTCAGTAGAAGTGGAAAAGGAAGGGACAACACTTGTAGTGATGGGTGCCACAGAGAAAACAAGAGAAACCAAAGATTGTGAAGTAAGAGAAGAGGGAGAAAAAGTTACTTGCTATTTGGATGATTGCAATTCCTAGCTTGCCACGGTCTATTGGCTTGTTGTGGTTCTTGCAAACTCTTTCCAATAATTGCTTCTCCATGTTGTCGTTTGACAGGCGGGGAGTCCTCCACCTCTATGATTTTTGATTGTTACTGAGTCATTCTTATCCTTGTTGTGGTCTAGGTGAGTGTCTGTGAAGCTCTAGATATGTTCATTCACACATTTGAAGCAACATAGCTAGGTTGCTCTGTCGCCTTCCTTTTTAGCTGAGTTGAGGCCATGAACACTTATGTTTTCTTCTACTTTCCCTTCTTGGTATTTGTCCCAACCTCTTCCAAAGAGAGATCTTCATCTTCGCTTGCATCAAAATTAGTATGTGCTTTTTCCATAATTTATCAAATTGTTCATCCAACTCCATGCTTCCATAAGGGGCCTCAGGTTGTTTGATCTCTTGGCAGTACATCCAGAAATGTCTAATTCTTTCCTTGCTCCATCCTTCTTTTCTTGATAACCTGCTTCGAAGGCTAGTTCCTATTTTGTGCTTCTCATCATAGTTCGCCTCATTGAAGTAGAACTTATGCCTTGGCAGCCTATTGTTGTCTATAGGAATGTGAATCAAGTCAACCAATAGATCATCTAGATCTTTCAGTGGGTGCTGCCTCTTTTCCCAGTAAGGCTGGGGGTTGTGCGCTACCTTGAAAACTTCATTTGGCAAGTAATTTCTAGGGTTGTAATTCCATTTTTCACAAATCATCACTAACCTTAGATGAGCCATATTATCTTCCAATATCTTGTGCGTCTTCTTTTTGGCCATTACCATCGTTGTAAAGCTTAGTAGGAAAATGAAAAATCCCTTCTTCTTGGCTTGTCCTCCACAAAATGTGTAGTCGATGATGGATACTTTCTGGAACATTTTGAGAGCTAGCATCCTATTTGTGAGACATGTTGGAAGCTAGAATAGTTCCCTGGTGAAGCTGTGCATCTAAATGAACATGAAATCCATTCTGAGAACCAGTCACATTTGGGGGTGAAGTTTTGCATATACCCTGTCTGCTCCTTGGTGAGCTGGTCAATACCATCCTCCCTTCTCAAATCTTGTAGAATCAAGGTCAAGATATAATCCAAGAATTTATAGTAGTCATAAGTAGAGGAGAGGAGAGGAGTCCATATAGAAACTAGCCTTCTTTTTCCTGATTCATCAAAAATAGACAACTTCACATGTTTCTTGAAGAAATCAGGGTTCTGATGTAAAAACATATGGGAAAGGAAGGAAGGAAACCTGAACCTATATTGCATTTTGTAGTACCTTATTTTCCTTATCATCTCATCAACGAGGAATTGTGCAAATTCATACTAGAAATAAGAATGTTTCCTATGGAACTAAAACCTTGGACCCAATTGAAACTCTTGAACATAATTGTTGGTGTCGAAGCTGCAAAAAATGCCATCATTGAGAAGGCTTCCTACATGTCCGTGGGGAAGGCGTTGTGTGGTGCCAAAATCTTTGGTGGCTTTCTATGATCTTCCTTAGGCCTTTGGGTTTCTTTGTTATAAAAATCTAGAGCCTTTTGTCTGGTTCTCCATATTTCCTCCCCCTTTGTTGTATTGAATGACTCTATATTTTCTACTCTGGAGGTTTGGTTAGGGATGCACAACATATTCCAGATAGCTCTCGGGTAGATATTAACCTTCAACTCCTGGCCCTTGATGGTTTTAGTGCTTGGGTTGAAATGTTTGATGGCCACATCGACTAGTTTTGGGAAATAGTTCACAAACATGTGATGGAATCAAGCAACACTGAGAGGGGGGGTGAATCAATGTTGTGAATTTTTTAGCTTTATTAATCTGATCATTAAAGTGTTGATAACATTCAACCAAGATAAAGATGCATGCACATCAAAAAAATAACCACAACACCATAACACAAGGATTTTTTACGTGGAAATCCTGTTAGGGGAAAAACCACGGTGGAGGTTAGTCCACAATATTGTTCTAAGTATATGTTGGTAACTCAAAAGCAGACAAATGAGAAGGGGGGTTGAATTAGTTGCCACCAAATTTCAAACTTATTCAACTTATTATCCTTATTCTCAAATATGATCATTAATCATGAAAGCATAAATGAACAACACATCAAAATCATACATAACAACAAGATTTTTATGTGGAAACCCTATTAGGGGAAAAATCATGATGGAGATCAGTCCACAAGATTATACCCTATTAAAAGTATAAGGAATTATAAATGGGAAATGCACATGCATTCAAGCACACTACCTAGAGCTCACTGCTCAAAGAAAAAATAGGCTTACTGCCCAAAGGAAGACACACTACCTAGAGCTCACTGCTCAAAGAAAAAATAGGCTTACTGCCCAAAGGAAGACACACTATCTTACATTAAAGTTTTTATTAAATCCATTAGAATTTGAACTAAGAAAAGTAGCATCTGCTAATGCCTGGTTACAATTCTGGTTAAGCACATGCACACTTCTTCACTCTTCTTCTCTCTCTGCTCTACCTTCAAATCATCTAAAATTTATTCACACACAGGACTCTTACACTTCAAACACACACTCCTTCAAATGATAAAACAATTGCTCTTATATATCTACAACAAGAAATTACATCACTATAAGTCGGCTCCAAAGAAATAATAAAATGAATATAAATAGTCAGCCCAAATCAATAAAGATTATTCATGCGAATCAACTAAGGTAGGCCACAACATAGTGAAGACTAAAAATAACATCCTCAAACATGAACCACTTCAATTAATTACTCCTTGAAGATCCACAACACGCTTCAACACCTTGTCGGCCAAGAACATGAAAAACATGAACATGCAAGAGAAAATCTTGGATCACAAGCACAATGATCAATATAGACATGCAACATAGATAGAGAATGAACTAGAAACATCCACAAGCATCATGAAACATCAGAGAAGCATCCGCATTAACTGAACTTATTGGAATCACATGATCTTCATTTAGGAACACAAATTGAAGTAACAAAAAAATTGTCAAAATACAAATCTTCATAACTCGATCAAATCTTCACGCGGATCTCTAAACCTTGATGTGGATAAACTAGATATAATCAAAAGGAAACCCTTTAGTCCACAACCTCTAAACATCAATGTACTAATCACACTAACAAAAATAACTTCACTTCACCACTGACAACCTGTAGCACTTCTTATTACAAATTTCTCAATATCCTCGACATATACAACTTCTAATGCAACAATGCTAATAGTGGTGACATCAATGACAACCATATATCAACAACACAACACAACATCCAAAAATCTCCCCCTTTGGCATTGGTTGCAACACATGATGTGAAAAATACCATCAACACAACTACACTTACTCCCCCTTAGGTTCTGACTCTTCTTTCCTCAACTCTTCTCCCTATAAGGATTTTTCACATTGCTCTTCTCCCCCTTTGACATCAATGAAAAAGATTTCTTCTATGAAAGCTTTGAACCACATATTTGAACACCTAAACTTCTAAACATTTGATAATTCACCTAAGTAGCAAGCACCACAACATCAATCTAGATCAAAATATGATCATGAAATGCATGGATTGATGCAAATCAATGCATCCTTAGTTTGGATTAGGAGGGATAATCACCCCTAACTTCCCTTTGAGATACTCAAAATTATCATTAGGAAAAGACTTGGTAAATATGTTTGCAATCTGCTCCTTAGTAGGCACATACTCCAATCTGAATTCCTTTTCAGTTACTTTGTCTCTCAAAAAGTAAAACTTGATAGATATATGCTTGGTCTTGGAATGCAGCACCAGATTCTTAGAAATGTTAATAGCACTTGAGTTATCATAGAATATAGCAATAGGCTCATCATACACAACTCTGGTATCCTTTAACATCTATTTCATCCATAGTACTTGAGTATAATTATTAGCAACAACAATGTATTATGCCTCTATAGAAGATAAAGAAATAGCATTCTGCTTTTTGCTTAACCATGAAATCAGCTTCTTTCCCAAGAAAAATGCTCCACCACTAGTACTTTTCCTGTCATTCACATCTCCTACCCAACCAACATTATTAAATTCACTCAAAGTAAGATAATCATCTTTAGGATACCATAAACCAAAATTAGCTATCCCTTTCAAGTATTTGAAAAATCTCTTCACAATAGTCACATGAGATTCTTTAGGATCAGCTTGAAATCTAACAACAATACATAGAACATTCATGATATCAGGCCTAGTTTGAGTCAAATAAAGCAATCCACCAATCATTGATCTATATCTAGTTTGATTTTCCTTTGAATAATCATCATTGGTTGTCAATTTGCATCCAGTCACTATAGGTGTACCAACTGGCTTTGAATCTTCCATACCAAATTTCTTCAACAATTCTTTCACATACTTGGACTGAGATATAAAGATCCCTTTATCTAACTGAGTAACTTGCAATCCCAAGAAGAATTTCATCTCTCCAATCATTGAAATATCAAACTCATTATGCATCTCATTAGAAAACTTCATACACAAGCTATCATCTCCTCCCAATATGATATCATCAACAAAAAATTCCACAATCAAATCTTTATCATCATTCTTGAAATATAGATTACTATCAGTAGTACCTTTGTTAAATCCAAGCTTCACCAAGTACTTATCCAATCTAGCATATCATTCTCTAAGGGCTTGTTTGAGTCCATACAATGCTTTCTTCAATTGGAAAACCATATCTCCCTAATCAGTTAACTGGAATCCATCAGGTTGTTCAACATACACTTCTTTCCAATTTTCCATTTAGAAAAGTAGACTTGACATCCATTTGATAAACTTTTTAGTCTTTGTAAGCAGCATAAGCAAGAAACAATCTCATAGCTTCAATTCTAGCAACCGGGGCAAAGGTTTCTTCAAAATCAATACCTTCCATCTGTGAATATCCTTACATACCAGTCTTGCTTTATTTCTAACCACTTCACCTTGTTCATTCAATTTATTTCTAAAGACCCATTTAGTTCCAATTACATTCTTATCCTTAGTTCTGGGAACAAGAATCCATGTATCATTCTTTTCAATTTGTTGTAGTTCCTCTTTCATTGCTTCAACCCAATGCCATCTTTGCATGCTTCATTCACATTGTTAGGCTAAGTCTTTGAAATCAAACAATATTCTTCTGCAATCTTTCTCCTAGTCTGGACATCTTTGTTCTTATCACCAATAATTTTATCTTTTGAATGATTCAACCTTACATACCTCAAAGTCTTCTTAGAATGTTCTTCAACTTCAATCTCTTCTAATCTGTCTTTTGTTCCTCCACCAATTTCTTCTTCCTCTTGACCTTCTTGATTCATCGAAATGATTTGGACTTGACTTGAAGTCTAACCTTTGTTTGTACTATCATTATGATCATCAAAATCATATCCATAGGTTTTGGATAGTGTACCAAAGTCTTCATCAACCTTAACATTTTCACTTTCAACCATTTAATTCAAACTCTTATTGTAACACCGGTAGGCCTTACTTTTAGTAGCATAACCCAGAAAAATTCCTTCATCACTCCTAGCATCAAACTTTCCTATATCTTCATCTCTTTTGATATAACACTTGCTTCCAAAGATCTTGAAATATCTAATAGTAGGTTTTTGACCAGTCCATAGCTCAAAAGGAGTCTTACCAGTATCACCTTTGATTTGTACCCAGTTAAGTATGTACACAATAGTACTCACAACTTCTCTCTAGTAGATATGAGGTACATTTCCTTCAAACATCATGGTTCTAGCAACATCTAGAACTATTTTGTTTTTTCTTTCCACAACTCCATTTTGTTGAGGGTTCCGCAGTGCAAATAATTATCTCTTTATTCCATGCTCTTCACAAAAAGAATTAAACTCACTAGAAGTGAATTCACCACCTCTATCTAATCTTAGACATTTAATCTTTAGACCTGTCTATTTCTCAACCATAGCCTTAAAGATCTTGAAATTTTCTAGAGCTTCATATTTCTCCCTTAAGAAAGTAGCCCACATCATCCTTGAATAGTCATCAATAAGCAACATGAAGTACCTATATCCTTGTAAAATTCTAGTTCTAGCAGGACCACACAAATTAGTATGCACAAGATCCAACAATCCATTTGAATTTTGCTATTTACTTCGAAATGAAATTCTTGTTTTCTTTCCTAACTGACATTCTTTGCATATGGCATTAGTAGGTTTCACCAACTTAGGAAGATCTCTCATAGCCTTAGTGGAACTTATCTTGACAATACTATCAAAATTAACATGATACATTCTCCTATGCCACAACCAGCTTTCATCAATTTGAGAAATCAAACAAATTTTACTAGTAGCACTTAGGTGGAAAATATTACCTTTTGTTTTTGTACCTGATGCAATCACATTTCCAGAATTTCCCAATATTTTGCACTTACCATCCATGAATTGAAGATTGTATCCCTTATCAACCATTTGTCTTACACTTCAAAGATTATGCTTCAAACCTTCAACATACAAGACATCATCAGTATTATGCTTACCATCAAGAGAAATGCATCCTCTTCCATGGATCACACTAGTTGTATTATCACCAAATCTCACAACACCACCATCATACTTTTCCAAATTCACAAACTTAGTTTTATCTCCTATCATATGATGAGAACAACCACTGTCAATTACCCATTCATGTTTCTCTTCAACTCGAGTAGCTAGGGATTTCTCCACATTTGTACAACTAGCAGATTCAATAAACACACGATTATTTTCCTTCATAGCAATAAACACAAATTCATCTTCACTTGCATTTCCTTTGTCAGATTCATCATCTGTCACACCTTCATCAACAACATAGTAACACTTGCTTGGGAATTTAGGCTTGTTAAATCTTGGCTTGGAAACTCTCTTAGGACACCTTGATGAAAAATGAACTATCTTGTTGCAAGAGAAACATTTAATAGGAAATTTTACTTTATAATTACCTTGTCCTCTGACTTCTCTTTTCATAATCAATGCTTCAAGTTCTTCAAGCTCTCTTTCTTCTTCATCGAGCTATCTCATTTCATCCTCATACTTGAATGTCTTTCGAGATGAATTTTCACCTGAATCATATCTCTATATATCTCTTCTGGAAGTAGTGGAATTGAATGTAGATTCAAACTTAGGAAGTGCATCACCAAATTCACTCAAATAATTAGTCAATTAGTCAATTGCAGAGTCTTTTCACTCTCTACAGTCTTCACTGTAGAGGGATGATTAATACGATTTGATCCTCTAGCTTGATTTTGGTAATTTTGAGTTTGATGGGAGGAATCCTGGGGACCATTGGTGAAGAATGGTAAGGGAGGTGAAGCTTGGAATTCAGACATAGGTCCGTATTGGGAGTAGGACATCCCTGGGACCATATTGAATAAAGGGGCATATTGGGAATTTGGTATCCTATAGGAGGAAGAACCCCTCCTAGACTACTGGATTGCAAACTTATCTATTGTTGCAACTAGATGGCCAGGTGATATACTTTAGCCAAAGAATTAATTTCAAGTGGCTTATATGTCCTCTTCAAGAACAGACCAATCAAAGGATCCAAAACCCTTAAGTACGCCAAAATGGCTATGTTCTCAGTGACTAGGTAAGGATCCTGTAACCTTCAGTACATTCTTTGGAACCTTGTATTGAATAAGGGAAATGTTCATGATGCTCCTTCCTTATTGTAGAAAATTGGTGGTAGAGAATAGCAGGATCTACATAACCCTGAACTGATTGATAAAGGCGTTTTCCAATTCTATTCAACTTAGAATAGACCCTTGAGGTAAGTTTAGGTACCAATTGTATGCCATGTCACCCAAAGAATAGGGGAACAACTTGTACACAACATCATGATGAGCCACCTGAGCATGAGTATAGGCATCCTTAAATGCTTGTATGTGCTCCTCAACACTTCTTGATTCTCCATGCATGTACTTAGGACATCATGTATTCCTCCAACAATAGTCCCTAGTGGTGAGGGATTATTGACGAAGAAAGCCATGGGCTGAGGTGGTGAGACTGGTTGGATAGGTGGTGGAATAGGTGGGTTTGGTGGAAAGCCAGGTGGGGTAAATGGTGGTGACAATGGTGGTATCAAAACCCAATGGGCTTGAGGTCTTTACTTGATAGGGGTTTGGAGTTCAACGAGTGGTTCATGGTTCTGAGAAGATCTAAGAACTCTCTTGTACCTATTTGGTGAGAAAGAACCAATTCGAGCCAACTTGTTCCTCAGACCCTCCTTCTAGCACCAGATCTGTTCATGGTCAGTACAACACAACAACATTAAACAAAATATTACTATTCTATTTCTCCTGAAAAAGAAAGATAACATGTAGCCATCTAACTCCCAAGGTCTTGGTAGTTGGTTCTCAACTATGCTGATATCACACAGAGGTCAATGTAACTATAATTTGCAAGGGGCCTTTGCTAGTAACAAGGAACAAAACTGCATGAAATCAACTACTCTATGTTTGGGGAGGTTTAAATAAAGAGAAAAAGATAGATCAGAGCTTTAAAATCAGATGAATATGAATAAAACTACTTAACATCTAGACATGCATACCAACAATGAGTGTTTCTTCATTCATCCACAACAATAACATGAAACAATCCATAGAAAAATCTATACCATTACATACATCCATAGTGCTAATTTAATCATCATAACTGTTCACCAAACTTTCTTCATAAAACTTTGAAACAAACCATTCACTCATTATCAAAACATAGATCAAATAAATATAATAACAATTCATTCTCAAATAACTTAATGAGATAATCTTAAATCCGGTTCCCTTTATTGACTTTCATCAAATAAGAAACACTTAGGCACAAAAAAATCACTAGCATATAGATTGATTATATATCATTAATATCATCAAATAAGTCCAACTTGATAACATAAAACTTACACAAAGCTGTAAAGAAACTATATCTAAATTCACTTGAAATTTCAAAGTATCTACTTAACAATTATGAAAACCTAAGACAATTTCTATCTACTATCATCAGGTGGATAAACTTGCTTCAATTAGCTAGCATTTACAAAATGGAACCAAATAATACATAAAGGCCCAACATGCATGAATTCCTCCCAATTTAGAATCTAGATCCACAAATTAAGGAACATGAACTGCTGATGAAACTGAACTGCTGATCTCTTGAGTTAGAAGGACAGAGAAAAATGTTGCACAAATTCTGACTTCCTAAAGACAAAAGTGAAATTGAGGAAAGGAACCAGAGTTGAGTCCACATCAAAGCCCTGCTAATCTAAAGCAAGTGAATGTAGGGTACTAGATAAACCAATGTCCCCACTCATTGATAAAGGCAATTGCTTCCCTGCCAAGTCTGTATCCAACATCACCAGTAAGCCTATTAATGATAACATAAAGAAAGGCATCATTAACTCTCCTATAATGTGACTCCAATTTCTACAAGGTAAACTGATTATAGTGTTCCCATACCTTCATTTGTCCCTAGGCCTCTCCCAATATACCAATTGTATTAAGTCCTAAAAAGATCCCCATTCGAGAAGCTGCATAGACCACATAAGAGGTCATAAAGAAACTCTTGGTTTCCCTCACTCTCAATATTTGATTGTGAATGCTTTTGACAATATCATCAACCAGTCAAACTATTGTCTGCCATCTAAAATAGTTTGGATGAATGGGAAGATCCACTCCTTGAATTGTAAAGACTCTCTTTTCCCAAACACCCTAGCAAGCAGCATAATGATGTCTCCAATTTCTTTGCCAAAATTTTCCCTTTTAGGTTGGTCAAGAAGTTTGGTTAGAGACTTCTTCTCCAACCTCATCTAATTCTTGTTCATGCGAGATCTATTGTTTTCCTTATTTTCACTGTAAAACTTCAATGCTTTAGCCTCATTCAATTATCTAGGGCTCTATGGAATAGGTGCATCAAACATAAATCTAAACATTTGGGATGTTAAATCAATAATCACATTCCCTTGGGAATCCATACACTACCTAGTAGCAAGATTGTAAGCCCCAACAGCTGCCAAAATCAGTTCTAGACATTGAACGGATAAAGGGAAAAGAGCAACATGTGCCAATATTGATTGAGCAATCCTTTTGGCCCTTGGTGTAACATCTTCATTGAAGATTTCACCAACTAGTTAATCAAAGTTGAAAGGGCCTAGGTTGGTGTCTGTGATGTCTGCCCACTCAGATTCAACTTTACTAGCAGTAAGAGTGGCATCCCCATGCTTATACCTTAAGGTGTAAGGGAGTTGCTCTACTTTGATCTTCTTAGGCCTAACTCCTTGCCTTGAAGTTTCACTTGGTTGGATCCTTTGAGAAGTCTCATCTGATGCCCCAAAAATTTCTTGATTCCTGTAGTAAACTCCTATATTAGATGAACAAAAAAATCAAAGTTAGTTAATCATATAATACCATTCCCTACCTTCCTAAGATAGCATTTATACTTAGTCAAATTTTTCTTTCATCGAAAGAAGAACCATAGAAGGGTCAAGAATAGGAAACACATTTAAACATATGGTGGGGTCAGAACCGAAATAAGAATGAAATGGAAACCAAGAGAGGATCGGAACCAGAACCAAAATGGGTACCAAACTAGAAACTAGATGTTAGTTCCAAGTTCGATATCCATTCCGACTCCGATTCTGCCTAAGGTCAAGCATGAAAAATTGAGGATAAGTATATAAAGAAAAAACACAACAATGACCAAAATCAAAGTC
>VDFB02351641.1:0-43898 GCA_007258455.2 Sequoia sempervirens
TCCCATGCTGCACAACTAGGACCTGTCTGATACCCTCTGAATGTGACTCCCATGTGAACCCTGACCCCACTCATATGTTTTTAGTAAAATTAGAAAACCGCACCGCTTACATTGCATTAATGTTAATTCCTCATTTAAATCTCCTCTTTTAAAATGCCATTTAACTCCTTTCCTTTCATAACATCCTTCTATGAAATGCTCTCATATTCCATAACCCATGTCTCCCCCAAATTGAAAGTGAGAAAGTTAAAAAAGAAATATAAAGCATTATTTTCATATTTTGATTCTATTATTTTTACAATGTTTTCTCTTTTTTAATTTTATTCAAAAGTGAAAGGAATCTATTGGAGCACTCGTCCAATAAAAGAATGATACATAATTAAAATTTGAGAAATAGTATTTTAAAAAATAAATTAAAAAATAGATGAGTAAAGAAATTTTGACTATTCTATCAAAATTAGTATTGAGAAACAAACTATAATCCAAATAAATATTTAGAAATTGCAGAGGCATCCTACCCAAAGGAAAACACAGCTTCATTTCAAATCTAAAACATAGATCAATTGCACGAAGGGACCCCTCTTCTCACCTCCCTAAAGAGAAGGTCCTCCACAATATAATGAAATCATTTCTTAATGACATCTTGAGATTCCACATGTAGTGTTTCTACTTTTGACTTCCTCCCTACAGGTTTGACTAAGGAACCATAACTTGGTCTTTCTTTCTTTTCTTATATGAGCTATGGTAAGAATCATAGAGGAGGCCAAATGATTGTCAACCTGTTCTAGTTCTTTCAATTTATTTTTTATCCAAACCATTACCCTCACTCTTATTTGGGTGATCAAAATATAAAATTAGAGTAGCCTAATTCACCATCTAGTTCACAACCTCTACATGCAAAGCAACCTCACCCAATCACCAAGAGTCTTTTTGTTGCTATGTGTTGAAGAGGAGGGATGCTCATTGAAAAAATGCCTATAATTTATCTAAATAAAATTTCCATCGAAGGAATAATATTTGAACCCATTTATATAATTAGATAGTGAAGGAGCCAAAATAATTTTTTGAAATTCTCTCTACAACATTGTGTCCCATTTTTTTGCATAAAAAATAAGTAAAGGGAGTCCTTAATTATTAATATATTGTATCTAAACACCTCGACGAATTTGGATTTCGATGGAGTGGAAAATTGGCTTTGAGACATCTACCACGTCAAAAACCCTTACAAATATACTATAAAGACTAATCCATTCATTGTCATTTTTTTGGTAAAAATGCCAACCTTTTCAATCATAAGTTGAACCAAGTCAAGATGACATGTTACTAATGAAAGGTTGTACAACCATGCCACATTGGAATCTCAATTATTAGAGCCTCATTAGGATTAAAAAGTGTGTGCATGGACATGCAAAGATGCCAATCTTTCAAAAAATCTAGAGACCCTTGTTCCACACCTTATTACAGTCTTTTGGGGATTAAAAATTTGTCAAGAAGAAACCTCTCTCCAAAATGGAGCTATTTTTTTAGTACAATGCATCCATAGAGAAAAATCCTAACTGGATGCTTATTCCTCACATAGAAAAACATCAACAACCTATGGACTAAATATTCTTCTATCTAGTTTAAAAAACACTAGTAATAAGAAATTCAAGTGATTCATATAGTAGTTGTAATGAAAGATCCCATAGTGATAAATGGAAATCAATTTGAGTAGGTTCCTTGGATACATTTGATTGGTCAAGGATTGAATCAAGTAACCAAAGACTTAGGAATTTTATCATTTGGAGATCAAATACCTATCTTTTCCTAACTTGGTGGTGAAGCATGCTCTTGCTCAAGCACAATGAGGGATAAAGAAGAGTTTAGAAGATTTTATTATTTGTAGAAGTCATCACAACAATGGTGGGGGTTTATGGAATTTTTGTATTCATTACAAACCCTATCAATTGATTGAGCCTCCTTTGATTGAAATTTCACCATTTTTTAATCCTTTTGAGTGGATTTAGAAAGACTTTGTACAAGGAAATAGTAGCATAGTTAAGTTCATTTCCTTATTGTTTATACTTTAAGCTTTTATGGAATTTCAAAACCAACCCTTTACCTTTTATAATTACTAACACAAAATATTTACTAAAAATATTTGTAAATTTCTTTGAACACTACACCCTTTTCCCTTTGCCTATATCTATTTGTTTCCTCATCACTTCTTGCTTCTAATCATTTTTATATTTAATAGTATTTTTATTTTCTTTAACAATATTATTAAACACTTAATACCATTTATTTAATTATTTTTGTAAATTTTAATAAATAGAAAATATAAAAAAATTACCAAAAAAAATCATAATAAATTCAAAATTTATATATACTATGTATTTGAAAACCTATTTCAATCATACTTCCGTTTTAAAAAATCTATACAATAATCTACATCCTCTACAAATATTTGTATTCTTTATAAAATAAAAACTCATTAAAATCTAGACTAAGTTCTCTCTTTAAATATTAATTTAAATTAAGATAAAATTTTGGATTATTAGATCGTGTTTATAGTATTATTAATCCAAAATTTGGTTGAAAATTTGCACTATTAAAGACTGGAAAGTTCCTCCGCACAAAAAGAGGTTTCGTTTAAAAACAGAAAATGACATCGTTCAACTCATGGCGACGACGTTGATTTAGAAGGGGGAGATAAAGTTCAAATGTTGACAAAACTACTTTCCTGATGTGTTGGGCTCAACTATACGGAGGACCACAAAATCAATTATTTATTTATCATGTCATTATCACAATACTTTACGGACGACTATTTTCATACTTATAATAATAACTATTGTTAGATTGCGTTGAAGTTTTAAATTTAAGATTATTTGTCGCAATTAAGATTACTTTGGCGAGTACTTTATATTAATTATATAATCGCCATAAGTATTTACGTTGCACATTGTATGGAGCATTATTTAAATTTTTGTTGAGTGATTTATAAAACATAAAAAATAAAATATATATTTTATTGTATAAAAAGTAATAAGATTTACATTATTATTATTAAATGAGCACGGTGTTTATAAGAGGCCAACACAATTCGTCACAAAAATAAACAGATTTTAGAAAAAAAACAAGTCACGTAGTGGCTAGTACTTGCCTTTATAGTATTGTAATTATTATTTTCTAGATTTGAAAATAAATAAATATAAGGTTTGTTAATTATAGTGTTTTAGTATTCTTAATTAGTTCTTTGCATGACCTAACCCTAACCCTAACCCTAACCCTAACTCTAACAATAAATTCTAAAGCATTATGGTAATCCTAGACCTATCTCTAACCCTAACTATGGTCGTAAACTATACATACCTATGGTCCTATCTCTAACCTTAACAATAAAGAATTATAGAGTGACATTACAAAAAAATCTATAAAGTGACATTACAAAAAAATCTATAAATTAATATTAAGAATAAGATTTGAAATAAAGATTAGATGAATAAAATTTTGGAGCTATTACTCATATTTCAATTTTTAATTGGTTCAAAACCAACTTATTAATAATTAATTAATTAAAGAATGAGTTAAAGAACAATAGTACTATGTATATTTATTTTATATATATATATATATATTAATAATAATACATTTTTAATAATTAATAAACACACAAAAAAACACATTTTAGAGAAAAATAGGAAATAAAAACATTTAAAAAACAATAAAAAATAATTTTAATAATAGTATATTTTTAATAATGTAATACTAACAATAATATAAGATTATAATAATATAACATTATAATATAATAGTAATAGTATTAATAAATAATAAAATAGTATAATACCATAATAATAATAATATAATAATAAGCTATATATCAATGTATTATATATAAATTACATTTAAGACATATATGCTAGTTTTTATTTAGTTTTATGTTTATTTTGAAAGAAAGTTTTAATGTAATTATATATTGATAATGACATAATTTTGTGTGAAATTGGACATTATTGATTTAATATATCTTTTATTACAAATCAAAATTAAAATAATCATTGTATTTTGTAAGTTGGAAGATCAATCATTTTTGTAACTTATAAATTTTAGGTAAATTGTGACTAGAGTTTGAAGTTTGATTGCAAGCTAGAAGTTCAATCATTTAGGTAACTTGCAATATACTTGTAAAACACAATCTGAATTTGAAATTTGAAATTTGAAATAAAATATGGAAACTTTCCAATTTGGAACCTAAAATGTATTAGAATAATGCAATGTCTCATTTTAAATATTTTAAAATTTGGGGATCAAAATTTTGAAAGCGTTGAACATTAGCAATTATAAAAATGTTGTAATTAAACCTTGATTATTTTTTGAAATATTAATTGTGTAAAATTGACTTTATGCTCTATAAATATCTTTTAAGGGATTAAAATTGATTTTTAATAATGGAACTAACATTATTTTACATGAATTTAATGCTTCATTATTATTAAACACAAGATACATATATAAAAAGAATGTGGATTAAAAATGTAAAGGAGGAAACATAACCATGTCAGTTTAGTTGGGATCCATAGATACATAATATATTTTTTAATAGCTAAGGAGATCTCTAAAAGGTGAAGGACACTTTGGAAGTGCTTGTACAAGTCTTATGGCATGCATCTACTCATCAAAATTTAAATGATTTACAATAGATGAATATAATATGAAAAGAAATGTCAAAGTGACCCTTCATATTTTAAAGTAATTTATCGTTTAGTGATTTTGGAGGGAATGGACTTTGGTCTCCCCATTTTAATGTGCCCATTTATATGTATTTACAACTCTTTGTAAAGGGTTGGGAACATTAGAAACCATGGAGAGTCAATTATGAATACAATATATACCAAAATTTACTCATTTTTTTCTAGGTTTTTTATGTTTTCAAACACTAAATTTAGTTACTTTCCATATAATTATATGCATTTAATTTAATAAATGTTGATGGATTCAATATGTGTTTACACCACGAATGCTTTGCTAATTGTGAGATATTTTTCCATTCTTTTAGAAATTTGATAACAATGATTTGCTTAACTTTTTTAATAAGGCTTGCACTCCATGACCACATGAGTTTGCACTTAAAAAGGAATAAGAGAACCTTAAAACATTAAAACACATTTAAATCAAGTAAATTTAAGTAATACAACCCTTAGGGGTGATAGTCCTCCCATGGACTAAGATGAATGGTGTCATTAGAAAATATAATCAAATTTACATTACTACACTAGGTGAACTAGGAAGGCGAACTACTTTATTTATTGATATCTCATTCTCCCATTGGTCAAATTTACAATATACCTACACACTCAATGCACATTTCAAATAGAAGAATGTTAGTGTTAAATTTTAACTTAGGGATAATTATTTAGGTAGTTTTCTCATATTGGGTAGTTCTTCACCCATCTCATTTTTCACGCCTTTAAAAGGCCTATACACTATGCATTTTAGCATCTAGATTTTTGAATATCATCTTGGATATTTGGTAGAATATTTTTATGCTTCTCTTGTGTATGTGTAAGGGTGATTTTTTTTTGCAGGTTGAGGATCCTAGGAAGGAGTTGTCATCTCCTACATGGTATCAGAGCTCCTCCTCCTGTTCACCTTCCTAGAGAGTTTCTGTCGAGGAGATCCAGACAATTTTTTTTCCTGTAATTTTTTTGGCATTTGAATTTTTTCTTTAAATTTCTATTTCACCTTTAGGGCGATTTTAATAAAGTGAAGGTGCAATCCAATTTTTTGCAAAATGTGTAATCTATGTATGGTGCATTGAAATCATCTGGAGCTATGTCAAAATCCCTTTGTTGCGTGATTTTTGTGACTATTCTACTATATTGTTACCTCTCTTTGAGATAACATGCCTGAATTTTGTTGAGAGGTTTAATTTTATCCATAGGCAGCCCAATTCTGTGGTGGAGAGGCACAAATTTATGTATTGGAAGAGTTGATTTTCCATTGAAAACTGGGCAATTATGAAGGAGAGGCTCAATTTTCATCAAAGGGAAACATTTAGAGTTCGATGCTTCTGTTTTGGGGGCTAATTAAAGCCACTAACCCATGTATTCTACCAAGGCATGACAGTCTGAGAAGGCACAAGATGTATATGTAGTTAGCGCCTATTCCTTGGGTTGCAATCTAAAAACTCAAATGTGCTTATCCACGCTGTATGTGTGGAAATGATCTAGGTGTGAAGATTGACCTATGTATGGTCATTGGTGTTGATGATATTTACTATTCTCCACTCTACAAAGATCTTTATTGCTATCGAAAGATGGAGTATGATGTTTGGGCATAAGAGTTAGTTAGAGATCATTTTGGGCAAAGATTGTTGCTCTCCTAAGTTTTCCCCTAAATATTTAGGGTTTCAAAGTTGTGTAGAAGTGGAGGTGGGCTAGAAAGTGGATTGCTAGAAAATTTATCGCACATTTACTAGGAAGGTGCCTTTTTGGCCTTTATATACTCTAGTGCTCATACTTAGAGACATGTGAAGTTCTTATGTGCTCCGTGTGGTGGCTTGTGTGCTTGACGAGTTGATTTGGAGATTTCGCTTGGTGATTTCGCATATGAACCCACCACAAAACACTACCTAAGGTGGTTAACTTTTTTTGCATTTTTTGAGATTGAGGTACATATTCAATCCTTTTTAATTCCTGAGTATTATTTTTGGATGTTGAAAAAATAAATCTCGAGAGGCTGCATTGGTTGATATTTTTGGAGGTTTCTATTGTATCAGTTTGGTGTATTTTTCTTGCTTTTGGTGTAAATTGTTGTCATGGCTACTTCTAATTCAATTGAACATTTAACCCCAATAACTATCATACCTAGAAGATTAAAATGCGTAGGTTTTTCCAATCTAAGGTTTTTTGGTCCATAATGAATGATAAACAACCCACTTTTACTAGGGAGTATGAAATATTTTCTCATAGAAACAAGTGTGACAAAGCTATTGTTCTGATAGCTTTGCATGTTTTTGAAAGTCTTCTTTTCCACATTGAGGAGTGTAATACACCCAAGGAGGTATGGGATGAGATTGAAAACCTATTTGGTTAGACCAGTGAGTTACATGCTTTGCAACTAGAGGTAGAATTAACTTCTCTTCCCCTTGATGGATTTCCTTCCATTGATGATTTCTTAGTCAAGTTCAAATCTGTGAGGTCACAATTAGTGGGATGTGGGAAGGATAAAACTAATAAGGAGTCCATTTGCATTTTTTTCTTCTACCTTCTACTCCACCATGGATACTTTGGGAAATGCATTCAAAATGCCTTCTTTTGAGACATTTTGTGATTGTTTGATGATGGAGCAAGCCAAAATTTCCTAGTAAGAGGGGGTCTCTATGAATCATGCATTAGTTGTACAAGCATCTCAGAGCAAAGGGAAGAAAAAAATTAAGGCTGAGAAAGAGTCTAATGAGTCCACCTCTTCAAAAGAGGATAAACCTAAGAAAGAGAAGTTTAGTTGTGTGTAGTGCAAGAAGAAAGGTCATGATGAATGCCACTCTTATACGAAGAATATTGATGAGCTTTCACATCTTCTTTAGAAGAACAATATTCTATTGCCCTCATTTGTGACTCCTTCTATAGCCTCTCAATTTGCATCACCTTCACCTTCATCCAAACCTAAATAGTTAGGGAATGTAATATTTGCAAATGAAATGAAAGTTAAAGAATATGAACTCAAAGAACATGCATTGGTGACTTCTATAGTTCATTCTGGTTGTGGTAGATGGTTTTTGGATTTAGGAGCATCTCATCACATGGGTTTTACTCCCTATCCTTTTTGGGTCTTCATCCTAAGTTGATACTTCTAAGATTTTATTGGGAGATTGCAAGTTTTTGGATGTTGCAACGATAGACAATGTTGAGATTGGTGATGGTTGTTTCAGAGATGTACTAGGTATTCCTGATTTGCACACAAATCTACATTCCATCTATCAGATTACTCATGATTAGGTACCTAAGACTGCAGAGTTCACTGCAAATTTTGTTTTTATTAGGGAGGTTGTTACTGGAAAAGTAATTGCTATTGGTGAAGCTAATAATGAGTCTTGTATCTATGCATTTTCTCATTTTGTTGATGATGATCTAATTATGAGCCTCACACCCCTCTTGCTAGTGTTGATAGCCATTCCTCAAGAGAGATTAGTCATTTGAACTTTGAAATTCTTCACCCTATGTTGATTCATCTCCTATTGCTTCAAAGGTTGGTTCTTCATCACAAGTGGATGTTTCTGATCCTTCAGATCATTCTTTGTCCAGGATAATCACTTGATAGGTCATGTAAAGTTGTTTTGTGAATCTCACATTTCTGATTTGGATGATGCATTTGAGGGTATATCCCTTCTTTTTGATGAGAGTATTTATAATACTATCACAAAATTTGTGTCTTTGAAGATTGTTCCTTCATATTTTCCACATGGTCTTCTTGATCCACCTTCTTTAGTTGAGGTTGTGCCTAATCATGATGTGACATTTGGTTACATGGAGGCACCAAGATAGTTTTCAAAGGAATCTTTCATGTTGATTCTTCCTTTCCCTTCTCCTATTTCAGAGTTGGAGTTTCTCTTGGATCAATGGTTGTTTCTCCCTAAAGGGAGGCACATTGTTGGTAGACATGGGATATTCTTTAGACTTCCAGGATTAGAACAAGAGTTTCTTTAGTATTTCTACTCTTTTCTATGGAGGGGCTACATAGTCTCTCTCTTTTTGTATTTTGTTGAGATTAGTGATGGGAGTTAAATTCTTGGGCATCTTGTGAAGTCCTCCTCCTTTCACTTTTTCAACCTTTTTTTCTGTCTTTCGGAAAGGATTTTTCTCCCACAAGGTTTTTCTCCTTCTCTCTGGTTGTGATAGATTACATTGCATAGCAATAGTAAATGGGTACGGGTATGTGTAGGATCATGATGGGCCAAAAAGTGGCAATATGATGGGTATTTGTAGGGTATGTGGCTAATGACTTTTTTTTTACCCAAAATTGATGAAATGAAAAGGGTTTTTAAAGGATATTCTCAGCTTTCCACCAATATAAATTATGTTTTACTTTGAATTTAATAAATAATTATTATTCATTTTCTATTTGAATTACAACTAAAGTCCCGATTGATAGGTTGATTGAAAAACATCTATAGCTTTCAAACAAGATCACATTTTGGAATCCAAAACATGCATCACATTCTATGCTTCACATACTATAGGATTAAATAAAGAAAAAAAATTCATGAAGTTTTGACCAAGTTAAGATGGTCGACATACAAGTTTTATATTTTAAATGTTGTAATAAAAATTCATAATTAATTATTTACTTGGAAAGAAATTACAAAAAATATGCATCACATCTGGACATGAGTCATCTACTTATTTCTAAAATCTTATAAAAAAATATTATTATTTTATTGTCGTTAGGGTGGTCAGACAGAAACCTACTTCTTATTTTTTCCCTGAAATTTAAGTACTACTGAATTGAAATTTCAAATTTTCACCAAATAGATTTAAAAAAAAAAAAAAAACTAGTATTTTAGAAACTACATTCAATTTTCTATATATTCTATTCTTACATATATTTGAAATAATATAGATAACTTATTCAAAAATTTACGTCAAGTTGCCTAACTCTGATTTTTCTGAATTTTTTGCTACTTAAGGGCCTGTTTTTTCTATGATGATTCTACACATACCCATACCTAATATGGCCTTGTAGTCAGGACCTATCTTGCATTTCATTTTGCATAATAATCTCCCTAAGTTTGCACTTAAAGGGGGTGTTAGTGTTAAGTTTTAACTTAGGGATAATTATTTAGGTAGTTTTCTTGTATTAGGTATTTTTTCACTCGTCTCATTTCTCATACATTTAAAAGGCCTATACACTAGGTATTTTAGCATCTGGATTTTGCAGTATCGTCTTAGATATTTGGCAGAATATTTTTTGTGCTTCTCTTGTGTATGTATGAGGGTGATTTGTTTTCACAGGTAGAAGATCTTGGGAAGGCGCTGTGATCTCCTACAATGAAGAATAGATAACCAAAGAAACATGATTTTCACTATTCACTTATATTAATTAGAAATAATAATTGACATAGTAATTATATCTCATCATAAGTATTAAATTTTAATAAGATTTACTCAATAATATTTACTTATTTATGATAAATTACTATTTGTATTAAAACAAATTGTGGACATGGAAATTGTACGCCTTTGCAAAAAGTACAATCTGTGGCCTAACTTAGTCTTATTTTAGAAACCCTTGCACCAATCACCTCTTGAAAACTACATTTATAGGCCCCTAATATTCATTATTTTTGATCTAGAGGCCCATTTCACTCTAAAATCATATAAATCCTGACAAATAATGTTCAAAATAGTCATATCCCAAAAACCCACCTCCAAAAACCACTAGTGGGACCCATTTGCCACCTTGGGCGAATGAGTCCCCTCTAGTGGGACCCATTTTCCAATGGTGGCGAATGAATCCCTTTTGGGACAAAATTCAATTTTGAGTGGGAATTTCACCAATTTAACTCAATTTTTCAGTGGATGTCAGCCTCTTAGGTCTAAATAATGGGAAAATTAGGTATTGTTGCCTATAAATACACATTTTAGGTCATTTTTCACATTCCTAGTCATTTTACAAAGAAAAATCAAGAGTCAAGAGCAAAGTATCTTTCACAAGAAATTCAATAGCATTTCTACAGCAAAGTTGAAGCTTTAGGGTAGCAAACTAGGGTTTTTGCAGGTCTTCAAGCTCACTTCTTATTCAAGATCTAACATTGAAAAGAGTTGATCATGGATGCCTATGGAGAATCATGAAGAAATATAGGTTGAGGAGATGCAACTAGCCATCAATTCACACCTTATGACTTGATTTCAAAGTGATTCCATCTTCCATTTTCTCTCTATCTTCAGATTTAAGGTTTGCATAATATTTGCATGTCATTTAAATTCACTTGAAATGTTGTAGGGTTTCTTGGATTGAAGTATTGCATCATTCAAATCACATTTTCTTATCTTATCCTAGCACATTAGAATAGGGTTTTGTCATACTTCAAATTTTCCTAGTCTTAGACACACTTAGGGCTAGGGTTTTATGCAGATTTTGTTCATTCAAGGTTTGACTACCAAATTAGGGGTTTGACCAAGGAAAAATCCCCATTAGACAACAAATTTAAAGTTGTTTTGTAGGTATTTTCAAAAATTTAGATCTGGGTTTCCATCAAAAAGTGTTATGCAAGTGACAAAGTGCAGATCTAAAACTTGAATTTATGAAAAATAGAAAAAGGATTGATTCGCCATGGATGGTGAATGAGTCCCACTAGAGATGCCTATCAGATCTGAATGAACATTCTAGTACCCATTTGACAGAAATCAGATTATGGCAGAAACCCTGACCTAGGACTGATTCACCTAGGGTGGCGAATGACTCCCAGTTAGTCAAAAAGTCAAAATTTCAAGTTTTTTAGAGTCTTTTCTAGTCTTTATTAGTTTATAGGTGCACACATTAAGTCTTGTAGCTTTCTGCTCTATTCTATTTGCATTTTTATTCATCTTTTTTAGGTATTTTGCAAACAACACTGTGTTTTCAAACACTTCATATTTCTTAGTTTTGCATACATAATCAATAGTATTTATCAGTTCTTTGCATTTAGTTTACTTCATTTAGGAATATTACATCTATATCACATCCCTCTTTCAGTGTAAAAATTGCATTTTTGTACCGATCATATCTCCTTTTAGGTGGAAAACCCTAGGAGCATATAGCATTAGGTAATGAAAATATTTGTTTTCATTTTGGGGAACCTACATATTGAACATAATCTTTCTGATTTACATATGCATTTACATCCTAGGACTCATTGCATTGGATTTTGCATTATTTTTTCATCCTAGGGCTTACCACAATTGCATTAGTGAAACTATCATTTAGAGGTCATTATTGCATTACATTTTATCAAAATCATCACAAAATTATGCATTTCTATTACTTGTTTGCATTGTATAGAACTAAACACATAGGAAAAAGTAAAACAAATCAGAAAAAACTTAAAAATATCTCTCCTGGGACTCATTCGTCACCCTGGGGGAATTAGTCCCAGTGGACTTTTTGCATCATTATTTCTAGAATTTAGTTTCCTTTTTTACACTTTTTTGTTTGTTATAGTTCCTTTTCTATTTCAGTTCAGTTATTTTCTATTATATTCCACTCATTTGCATAAGCATCATTTCCTTTCATGGCATTTATGGATAGCGTTAGATTTTTACAATGCTCATTTGTAGCATTAGTTCCTAGTTCATTTTGATCAAATTCATTAGAAAACACAAAAAAAAGCATAAAAAAAACTAATGAACCACTCAAAACTATGATACACTTTAGGCAAATGATCTCATCGAAACCTCTTAGTAGTGATGACTTGGATAGGTTAGATGAAGCCTTACAAGGTTTCCTCTTACAAAGTTCATCCACTAAGGCTTGTGATGACAAACCTAAACCTATTAATGACAAATCATTTCCCAAACCTTTTAGTAGTGATGAATTTGATATGTTAGATTAATCCCTTGAGGACTTCAATTTACAAAAGCCATCCACTAAGGTTTGTTGTGAGCAACCTCAAATTTTTCTTTATCCTCCTTCACATCAACCTCAAACCCTACCTAAACCTAAGTTTACCCTTTACCCACCTATACGTGATGTTGTTTCCCGCACACATTAAACTCAAAATAATCGACAACCACCACAACTAACCCCTACCTGCTTACCTTTTCCTAATACCGCATTGCCTAGTGCTCCCCGATTATGAGAGTATGATCTTATTGAGCAACTTAAGAGAGCTCCTTCCAAAATCTCCCTTTGGGATCTTCTTCAAAATTCCTCAAGCTATCATTCTCTGCTCCAAACATCATTACAACAAATAGTGGTTCTTGCTGGTACAAATGCAACTAATGTGGCAAATCTTGTGCAAGGAATGAATAAAATGAATGTAGACATTACCTTTCATCAGCATGAGATCCCTCCATTAGAATTAAGGAAGCAAAACGAAGCCTTTATGATAATTTCTCAATATACTACCACAGGCATCAAATGAACCCTTATTGATAATGGTTCTTCCCTTAATGGGTGTAGTGTCAAAATTCTTGATAGGTTACATGTGGATAAATCACAAATTAAACCTAATTATTTATCCATTAGGGGATTCAAAAATACTATAAAGCAACCGCTTGGTGTAATCACTTTACCTATCATAGTCAGAGTAGTCACCTTGCAAACTCCTATTCATGTCATGTCCTATGATATTGCATACAATCTTCTTTTGGGAAGGCCATGGATTCATGAGATGCATGCGGTACCTTCAACCCTCCATCGAGTAATGAAATATGTCTATGACAACAAAATTTATCAAGTTGCAATAGACCCCAAGTCTAAACGTTGCTTACAACTTGAAAAAGGAACACTGATTCCTCTAAATACTTTAATTCCAAAATCTCACATAGAACCTCTAGAGACCGATAAACAAGATGCAAAATCTGTTTCTAAATTATTAGGTGATGATTGGGGTACCTTAGAATTCACACTTTCATCCATGGATGAATACATAATCACAAAAAAAGAGGATGAAAAACAAGAACAATTAATGGTTATGAAAACTCAGAATTTGGAAAAATCCTCCCCAACGTCTACCTCATCTACTTTGGTAGAAAATACTACTGACACAATTTTTTTTGATGAGATAGATTATCAATGCCCACCCAATCCAATGGAAATGGAATGAATTTATGGTCGGGGTTATGAACTTGTAAAACAATTGGGATATAATGGTAAAGGATGTGGAAAGAATGAACAAGGAATTCGTGTCCCTATTGAACCTAACACACAAGAGAAAAATACTGGTTTGGGATATTCTTTTTCTAACACAACAAAAGCAACTCAACATCCATCTCTCAATATCAACACCATCTCATGTAAACCAATAATTAATCCTATATTAAAGCATCCTTAATTTCTTGACATGGATTCACCACCATGCTGGGAGTATGTTGAAAGTGATGAAGCATTGAAGCAACTGTTAGGAGATTTTGATAAACACTCTTCTTCCACAAGAAAAGTTACTTGTGCCATGATAAGAACCATGCAAAACAACATGCTATGATAAGCACCATGCAAAACGACAGTGATATTCATGAAGAACCATATGATCCTGAAATTACTAAGCCTAATGCACTCCCCTTAGGAGATACAATTGATGTTCCAATGGATATTGATGATAAATAAAAATTTATTAAGATTGAGAAGTGCCTTGAGGATGAAGAACAAGAAAACACTACAACTTTACTTCATGATTTTCCTAAAAAAATTGCTTGGAAATATTCTGATATGCCAGGCATAGACCTGAAAAATAGCCACGCATAACATTGTTCTTGTTGAAAATGCTAAGCCTATTCGATAAAAGATACACAAAATGATTCCTAATATAGTCTTGCATGTTAAATGAGAACTTGAGAAACTCCTTGAGGTAGGTTTTATTCGACCTATTTATTATTCCCCTTGGATCTCAAACATTGTTGCAATTGCTAAACCTGATAATCATATTTGGATATGCACAAACTTTTGTGACTTGAATAAATCTTCCTTAAAAGACAATTTTACTCTTCCTAATATATACATGATCATGGATTCAATAGTTGGACATGCTTTGTTGTCATTCATGGATGGATTTTCTAGTTATAATCAAATTTTCATAAACCCACAAGATCAATACAAGATAGAATTCACAACTGTTTGGGGAACATTTTGCTTGGTCATGATGCCTTTTGGATTAAAGAATGCAGGTGCCACTTATCAAAGAGAAATGACATTGATATTCCATGATTATATACATAAAATCTTGGAAGATTATGTTGATGACATCCTTGCCAAATCCTTAACAAGACAAGACAATGTGAATATTCTTTGAAAAATATTTGAACACATACATAAATATAACATGAGACTCAATCCGGAAAAGTGTTTCTTTGGAGTAGATAGTGGTAATCTCTTAAGGTTCATCATATATCACAAAGGCATTGAGGTGGACACCAAAAGAATTGATGCTATAATCAATATGCCACCTCCTTGAAATATTTTTAAATTGCACACGTTACAAGGATAAATTCAAGCTATCCATCATTTTGTCACCTCCCTAGTTGATCGAACTTTACCTTTCACACATCTCCTCAAGAAGGATGTACATTTTTATTGGAACGAAAATTGTAAATAGGCCTTTGAGAGTTTGAAGGAATACCTTGCAACTCCACTTGTTTTACAACCTACTATGCCAAACAAACCATTTATCCTTTATAGCCGCATCAACCCATGCTATTGCAATATTGTTGGCTCAACAAGATGATAATAGAAAAGAACATCTTGTTTATTACATTAGTTGAACCTTAATCAATTACAAAACTCGATACACACCATTCAAAAAATAATGTTTGGCTCTTGTATTTGCTACTAGTAAGTTGTGACATTATTTACTAAATGCTGAAATAAAAGTCATGACAAAATTTGATCCTCTGAGCAAACACCTCTTCAATAAAATAGACCTATGAGGATGTCTCGCTAAATGGGTAATGTTGTTGCCTGAGTTTGACCTTAAGTTCGTTTCAAAAAAAGAAATCAAAGGCCAAGCCTTGATCGACCACTTAGCTGATTCTCCTTCTCCTCTCACATTACCTAGCAATCACTCTTTTCTTGATGATAGTGTGTTACAACTTGCCACTAACATATGGGTGATCCCACAAAGCTGGTTTACAATTTCTAGGAGATTTTGATTTTTGTTGAAATCACATATTTTTAGAAAATATAATTATTTAAGCCTTAAAAATTTCCATTTAAAACATTCCAATTGAAGAGGGTTTGATCAAACTACCTTAGATCAAAACCCATTGGATAGAACCTTGCTAGTTTTAAACAATACCTATAACAGAGTCTCCTTTACACCTATCAAAATGCTGATAAAAACCACTTTTGATTTACCTTTTGGGGGATCAAATGAATTCATTTAAAATTTATTTTTTGTAAGTATGTAGTCCTTATTATAAGCTTCCCAAAAGTATAATTTTAAATGAATTTAATTTTATTATTATATATTTTTTATTTCTTGTGAATGTAGGTTTTTCACCGAAAATCAAGCTCTTGTTCTCACGTGGAAAAATAGCAGATTATCAAAAAAATTTGAAAAATATGAGTGCACCGATATTGAAGTCCTTGATCCAACAAAAAAATTTGAATTTTGATACATATAAAAAGGTTACGCATTATATGGTCATGCTATGTCTGAATTGTAATTGGTTTGACTTCAAACTTGATTAAAGAAAAAATATTCAATAAAAAATATCTAACCAAGTGGAAGCACTAGATATCAAAGTTACAAATCTAAATTTGAAAGAATTAGAATTTTATCCTTCATGGAAAAAGCGCTATACGGAGTCAATTTTTCAAAATGTTGTTTTATGAAAAAAACTAGTTTTTGAGGGATATGGAAAAATAATGCAATTTGATTCCAAAATTTTGAAAAAAATATATTTAGAATCTACAGACAAAATGTCACGAAACTCTAGTTTGCATCATCTTCAAATTCCTCACAGTTTAGCCACTATAGGTGCCCGAAAGTGAAGATTTAGTTTTAAATTTTTATTTCAGTGTCTAGTTTGGCCAAAAACTATAAACCACTATTGTGGGATCACTCGTATGGGAACTCTATTTTGATGGATTTAAGAGTAGAATAGGCTCTAGTGCTAGGGTTATATTAATCCCACCTACAGGAAAGCCTATCCCCTTGTCCTATCGATTAAATTTCCTATGTACCAATAACACCGCCGAATATGAGGCGTTAATTGTTGGGTTACACATTGCTCTAGTCATGGGTGTCAAAGATATTAAGATCTTTGGTGACTCACAATTAGTAATTAAAGAAATGAATGGTTCATACCAAGCTAAAAATGAAAAATTATCCAAGTACAAAGATCTTATCATGCACTTGTTAGAGAAGTTTTAGACATTTGCCATTGATAACATCCCACACAAAGATAATGGACTTGCGGATGTAATGGCTAGTGCTACTTTTCTTATCTCCCCTCAAGATTCTTCAAAATATTTCACATTCACTATCCACCCTATTATGAAACCCTCAATTAACAACCACACAGATGAGGAAAACTTGAGTGAATGGTATGATGCCATATTCAACTATTTTAAAAATGGTACATTTCCAAAGCCAACAACTAAAAACCTCTGTGCTTGTTTAAGAAAGATTTCATCTAAATATGTCATCCTTGTTGATGTGCTAAATTGACGATCATTCAATGGTATCTTACTTCGATGCTTAAACAAATCTGAGATAACTCTAGCACTTTATTAAGCCCATGAGGGTGCTTGTGGTGGACATTTTGGAGGGAAAACATTGGTTCAAAAACTTATACATATTGGGTATTATTGGCACAACATGGAACGTGATTGCTTTTACTATGTTTGCAAATTTCATAAATGTCAAGAACATAGCAATTTGCATCATTCTCTTTCTAGTGAAATTCAAACTCAACTTCCGATATGGCTCTTTCCAATTTGGGGATTGGACATTATAGGAAAAATTTCACCTCCTTCTTCCACTGGACATACCTTTATTATCACTGCAACTGATTATTTCACAAAATGGGTAGAGGCTATTCCTCTTTGATCTATCATGGTTGAGGTAATATGTCGTTTCATTTTGGAACACATTATTGCTCGCTTTAGATTTCCTTCTGCATTAGTCTCTAATAGTGTTACACCATTTAAGAATAATGAAATGAAGAAATTTTTGGAGACCTTTAATATCCAACATTGTTTCTCGACACCTTATTACCCACAATCCAATTGTCAAGCTGAATCAACTAATAAAGTTCTTTAACAAATTTTGAAGAAAAATGTTAACAAAAATCATAGGGATTGGCACACACAATTACATTATGCACTTTGGGCTTATCGTACAAGCGTTTGATCTTCCATAGGGACCACACCTTATAATTTTGTCTATGGTAGTGAATCAATAATGCCCTTAGAGTTAGAAATCCCTACACTAAGAATTTCTCTTCAACGACTTGTTAATAAACCACATTATAAGAAACAACAATTACATTAGCTTGAGATGCTCGATGAACAATGCATTAACACTCTTGAACATCTTCAAGCTTATTACAAATGAAAACATTATCATTAAAACCTTAATAACATTATCCCTCAATCATTCCAAAAGGGTGACTTAGTTCTCTCTGCTAATCAGCACAATGTCAATGCTGACCCAAACAAACATGACAAATTCAGTTCTAATTGGTTAGGACCTTACATTGTTGATAAATTTTTTTGGTCTGGTGCATACATGTTAACAAAATCAGATGGCACACCCCTTAAGGAAACCATGAATGTCGTGCATCTGTGATGGTATTACTTCTAGTCTCTTTGAATAGTATGAAAGATAAAGCAGTGTTGTCTAAAGTTATTTGGTTACATTCTAAATACTTTCACATTGCTTCATTCTTGACAACTAACCATGTGTTTTTCTTGAACACTAAGGTAATTATTTAAGTTATTTTTATAATTACTTTAGGTTCCATACAATTTACTCTTGTGCTATGTTAAATTTGATCCTTATATGAATTATAGGTGTATCTAATTTAACATACCTCCTTCGAATGACAATGTTGTATCTAAAGTGGAACTGAAATATGTTTTACATTAGATCACATAAATCATGTTAAATCATGTAGACATTTATTAAATAATTTTATAAGTTATTTAATTAATCACATTGCCATTCAAACAAATTAAGACATAATGTAAAACATCAAATTCTCATATATATATATATATATCCAAAGTTTTATGTACATCTCATCATAGTATACAAAATCACCAAGGTCTGTGAGAACTAGACCCCTCGGGATCTGGTGCTCGTGATCTAGTACCCAGACATTGTGAGACGGTCATGTGTGATCGTGATCATAATCTGTTGGCTCTAAGTGAACATTCCAGACCCTATACTCACCCAAGTGCCACATGACACTCTTATGCTATACGATACCTCTCCGCCCATAGCCGTGATATCTCTGCATGCAACCCCTCCACCTCTACTGGAGTCTCAGATGACCATCTTGTGGTCTCAGCTAAATGAAGTCATCTCCTCATGCTCTCATAAGCTTCCCATAGCCTAGCGAAAGGCTTGAGTGACTCTGGAACCTCCTCCACAATCAGTGGGGGCATGTAATCAGGGTCCATCTCCTGCTCATTGATGGATGCAGGTAATATCTCTGTCGTAGCCTAACAATAGAAATCTCACCAGTCTCTCATCGTTACTACAAGGTAGAAACAATATACAATCAGTACACATCATCATGACATATATATATAAAGCATAAACACTACAATACATGCATAAAATCAAATATCATCACCTATATCTCCAACAGGTTGAGGGATATCAACCTCGTCCTCTCTGGGGGGAATGGAGGATGTGCTAGCCTCTCCACAATCATGGGTACCGATGTCTACTGTAGCTACTGCATATGATTTGATCACACGAGTGTGTGAGGACTCTCCCCGCTCATGTCGATCCTCAGCTGCTACCTCATCACCCTCGCTCAGGGGAGGCTCCTCATACTGCTCCTCCTCCTCCTCATCCTTCTCTCCTCCATCCCAACCCTCATAGTTAGGATCGACATCTTAATCATATTCATCATCTATAACATCAGTAAATATATTTTCTGCCCCATATCGCACATCTTCAACCCTATCCTTTGCCTTGTCTCCGTCATTTGGTGTTGGTCCAACATCACCTATAGGGACATCCATCAGAAATATAGGATTTGGTCATGTCACTGACCACCACTCCTCATGCTCATCTGTGCTACTGATGTCATCAATGCTAGAGACTGGTGGTCAATCATGATCTGAATCATCAGAGTCACTCTAGACAACATGGTCTATAGTGAGCTGTATGGTATCACCTAGCCTTCAGGCACTCTACACTGATCTCTTGATAAAGGGGCACACCCTGGGTGGTGTCTGCACCTGCCCAAACTGTCACATGACTTGACCATAATAAAAAGGACATACTACATAGTGATGTCGACTAGCCAAAAATCTATCCATTTGCATCCTCCTCAATTGTCCTATGGGATCTGGCCACTGTAGTGTGAGTAGATACGGTCTCCAAAGGATCTCATCCTCTTTAGCCAATCAAATCTCACCCTCCAAAAATGCAAGTCTCCATACTACCACAAGTGTCGTAGAGGATAGTCGAAGGCTCGTGGATATCCTACGACTATAACACATGGGAAACTGATAGGCCTTGTGCATGTAATATGCTTGAGGAACCACACCTACAGAAGCATGCAGTGCACCATACTATCAAGGGGGGCATACATCTACCCTAGAATTTGATTTCTAGAAGTTAGATAAAAGGATTTTTGGACAACTAACGAATTTGTGTTGCAGGATGCAATTACTAATGTTGTGGTTTTGCAGATAACTACATTGGGGCCTTTATTCTCCCATCTTTTCCATGAGTATCCTTTCGTGCAATAAATTATACTATTTAGAGTCCTTTAGCTTACATATGCACTTAGAGTCATATGGGCGCTAAAGTGGGGGCTAACTTTGGACACGAAAATTGTACTCCTTTGTAGAAAGTACAATTTATGGCCTAACTTAGTCCTATTTTAGACACCCTTGCACCAACCACCTTTTAAAAATTGTATTTATAGGCCCCTAATGTTCATTATTTTTTTATCTAGAGGCCCATTTCACTCGAAAATCATATAAATCCTGACAAATAATGTTCAAAAAAGTCGTATCCTAAAAACTCACCTCCAAAAACAACTATGGGACCCATTCGCCAAGGGTAGAGAATGAGTCCCTTTTGGGGAAAAAATTAATTTTGAGTGGGAATTTAACCAATTTAATTCAATTTTTCAGTGGATGTCAGCCTCTTAGGTCTAAATAACGGGAAAATTAGGTATTGTTTCCTATAAATACATATTTTATGTCATTTTTCACATCTCCTAGTCATTTTACAAAGCAAAATCAAGAGTCAAGAGCAAAGTATCTTTCACAAGAAGATTCAATAGCATTTATACAACAAAGTTGAAGCTTTAGGGCAACAATCTAGGGTTTTTGCAGGTCTTCAAGCTCAATTCTTATTCAAGATATAACATTGTAAAGAGTTGATCATTGAGAGATCTAGGTTGAGGAGATGCAACTAACAATCAAATCACACCTTATGACTTGATTTCAAAGTGATTCCATCTTCCATTTTCTCTCTATCTTCAAATTTAAGGTTTGCATAACATTTGCATGTCATTTACATTCACTTGAAATGTGTGTAGGGTTTCTTGAATTGAAGTCTCGCATCATTCAAATCACATTTGATTATCTTATTCTAGCACATTAGAATAAGGATTTGTCATACTTTAGATTTTCCTAGTCTTAGACACACCTAGGGCTAGGGTTTTATGCAGATTTTGTTCATTCAAGGTTTGATTACCAAATTAGGGGTGTGACCAAGGAAAAAACCCCATTAGACAACAAATTTAAAATTGTTTTGTATGTTTTTAGAAATTCAGTTCTGGGTTTCTGTCAAAAAGCGTTGTGTAGGTGACAAAGTGCAGATCTGAAACTCGAATTTGTAGAAAACAAAAAAATTATTGATTCACCATGGATGGAAAATGAGTCCCACTGGAGATTCCTACTAGATATGAATATAGATTCTATTACCCATTTGACAGAAACTAGATTATGGGAAGAAACCTTAACCTATGACTAATTTGTCCAGGGTGGCGAATGAGTCCCAGTCAATCAAAAAGTCAACATTTCTAGTTTTTGAGAGTCTTTTCCAGTCTTCATCAGGTTTATAGGTGCACACATTAAGTCTTGTAGCTTTTTGTTATGTTCTATTTGCATTTTTATTCATCTTTTTAGGTCTTTTGCACACAACACTGTGTTTTCAAACACTTCATATTTCTTAATTTTACATACATAATCAATAGTATTTATAATTCTTTGCATTTAGTTTACTTAATTTAGGCATATTACATCTATATCACATCCCTCTTTGAGTGTAAACATTGCATTTTGGTATCAATCATATCTCCTTTTAGTTGGAAAACCCTAGAAGGAGCATATAGCAATAGATAACCAAAATCTTTGTTTTCAAAAATAAAAATTCTATATATAACTTAAAATAGGTCAATATTTCATAGTCCTTCAATTTGATGCCTCCACTTTTTTATCATCTACTTAATTCATTTAAAAAAAAAAATAACATTAGAGTGATTATTTAAATAATAATGTGAAAGATAGATTTGGAAATGACTTCACATGATACTATTTTTTAAAGTTTTAATTAACTAACTTCATAAGGTAACTTACAACCATAAAAATACAATATAAATATAAAATGAATAAATCCACATATGAAATGTCTTTACCTTATTGTTAGAGTTTCTAATACTTTAAGGTCAACCCGGATTTAACATAAAATTGCATATCGAACAAGGGCAACTAACATTGAGCTAATTTTTACAAGATAAAAGTAATTTAAATGTCACATGACAATCACATGGAAAATTAACACAAGTATTTTTATGTGGAAAACCCAAAAAGGGAAAAACCATGGTGAGAGTTAGCTGACAATATATTATATCCAAATATAGTATATTATAGAAAGGCTCACTGCCAGTTGGACTCATTGTCCAAGTGAACTCATTTCCCATAGAGAAATAAAAGGAACAAAGAAGGGGTGGCTATATAGCCTATTTGAATTGAAACAATAGCATATATGATATGTTTTATTACAATTCCAATGAAGTACAAAATGATCTTCACACTAATCTAAATAAATACTCTACTCTATTCACAATCTTCTCAATTCTGCATCACACACATGTAGTTGAAGCACCATATGTATGTCATATATCTTTCAACACTTGCATAAAATTTTTTATCTCTTCATCATCTCATATTTCTCATCTTTGAATCTTCAAAAACTTTGAAATTAATCTCATATATATATCAATATCAAGTGTAACTTCAATTATGTCGGCCTAATTAGAAGTAACACACAAAATTAAGTGTCGTCCTCAAAACATTTTATCCATACTTTATGTCTTAATTCAAAATTCAATTTAAATCAAGATAGGTTGGCATGAACCTAATATAAATCCCACATAAGATAAAACTGCTTATAATTTTTCCTCCAAAAAAAACCAAACGTATTAGGTCGGCCTAAAAATAGACCTAAACACAAAACCTTGATGTGTACATACAATTCACAAAACGTGCAACCTCAAAACTAGATATTCCTTCAAATTCCTACTCAGTTGGCATCTATTAACTTACCTTTGTCACCACAAAACAAAATAATCATCCATGAAGATATGCAAAATCTCCCACACTGATATATTCTTCAAAAAATAACTATGATATACAGGGATGAACACTGTCATACATATCTTTCAAAATACTTTGCAAAATGTTATCAAATATTGAATGTAGTTGCACCCGATGATCTCAAAAATTTAGTTAGAATCATAGAGAGATATATATCAAGTTGCAGTGAATTATGGACCCAAAAAATTGATGCACTGAACCACAAGACTTCTAGAGGAAATACTTAGCCAAATTCTCGTATAACCATATTTTTCAAACCAAATTTATTTGTACATATGTGATCAAAAATACTTCCAAGCTATGTTAGAATGATCATAACAATGTTGACATCAATGATAACATTAGATCATCCAATATATGCACCTCGTTCTCATGTTGCCAACTACATTATCAATGATAGACTTCCAACTTCCAATAATCTCCCCCTTTGTCATTGATGGCAACATGTGTTCAAGAAAACTTTTCCTCTCTCCCCATTTTCTCTCTCTCCTCCTTACACATAACTTATCCCAAATACCTTTCCCAAAAAAAATCAATATCTCTCCAAGTATCTCTCAAAAAGTCTCTAATATCTCTCCCCCTTTGACATAATGGAAAAGGATGTACAAAAAGTTTGTATAACTCCCCCTAATATATATATATATATGTGAATAAGGATAGTTGGAAGAGTGTGTCGACTCCCCTTTATGGAATTAACCGAAAAAATTCTATGCCTTCATTTATGCAAAAAAACTTTTTGAAAACTTACAGAATGCATGAGTGGAAAATTGTCAACTTGAGGATGTTGACTCTTGAGGATGTTGTCAACTTGAGGATGTCTTTCCAAGTAGATTTTCCTTCCTCCCAAAAATTATTTGTTGTTATTAGTGTCCTTTATTATTATTAAATCTTTACTAGGATTTCCTTTGCTTCTTCCAGAGTACTAGGTGTAAGATTTATAATTGAAGTTTTTTCAATACTTACAAGGGCACTTGAAACAGGTATGTACTTCATCTTCACAAAGTCCCTTAACTTCTCAAATTGTTTGATGAATTCATCTTTTTTACTTTATAAAGTAAATCATTCTTCTTGTAAGATTGCCAAGTAATTCCAGGTCTGATCATCTCTGTCTTGCACATAGTCATAATTGGTTGATGTACTTTTTATTTGTCTCAATTGTGTTCATGGCATCCTTTTATACTTTGAGTGGTATCTAGCAACTTCATGCAAAATAAAAATAAATTCCTTGCTTCATCTTCAGAAGCTTGAATATCCTTCAAGCTCTCTTCTACTTTGTTGTGTGTATCTGTACACCTCTCTATAATATCCAAAAAACTCTTTTTTGCTAACCATTCTCCAACTTCTTTTCCAACTTATTCTTCCAATCTGGAGATGTGTTTCATGAAGTTAGTTTCAACAACTTCACCCACTGATCTACTAGTCTCATGCTCATGTTGAGCATTGTTTGTATACATATGTCCTTCCATGTCTTCTTTGAATGTCACAATGGTGCCAATTTAATTTTTTCATTTGGCCTTCTTCTTTACTCTCTTAACACTAATGGAATTTTTTTTTGAAGGGGAATTCTCCCTTATCAGAGGCATTTCTATGTATCTTCTCTTCATACCAGCTATAGGTAAAGATGCAATAACCAATCTTCTAGAACTTATAGAGGCCTCTTATATACTCATTAGTTTTAGCACTTTCTATTTTTCCCTGACTCTATCTCCTGAGATGCCAAACTCTAGCATATGATTCTATTTTAGCTTTGATCTATCTATTAACCTATGATTTCTTGAATTTCTACTGAACTTCTATTGTCTTCTCTTTTTAACTTCAAAATATTGGCCTCCTAGGGTCTTTGGGGCTATTTAGTAGTACTTATACATAGCCAGTTGCTACATCTTTTGCTATTCCATAACCAAGCTTTGGAACCCAAGTTGTTCTTGGTTCAATTTCTTCCATAATTCAAAAAATGATAGTTACCAAAAAGGTAATGTCACTCATATATTTCCTTCTAACATCTCTTAGAATCCTTTGTCTCATATTCATTTTCCTTTGAAATGCCGTAAAGAAAGTTGTAAGGGCATCAGTCTAAGCCTCTATATCTCCAATATTACTCATGTATTCTTTTATTTGGTGAGTAACATGCTTTATGTTTGACCAATTGACTTTCCCAACTCCTAAAACATCATTCAACAAGCATATTACTAATGTGACATACCTAAATACTTACTTTTTCGTTATGATTTCTTTCAGATTCTCTAAAAATTGTTGACCAAGCAACTCACAAAGGTCAAAATCATATTTATTCTAAATCATATCCAAAGCCACTTGAATTGTGGTGGCAAAGACCAAATTTTTCTCCATAAATAAAATTTCCAATCACCATAGAAGCATATTGAACTACTAGATTTCTGATGGGGTTTAATGGAGTGCATGTTTGTAACATTATGTCTTTGTTCTTGGTGGATTTCCTTACTCGAATCAATCTAGTGGACTATAACCAAGTGATTTCTCTAATCAACTCTTTGGTTATCATGTGGTGACTATCAATCCACATGAACTGATCATATATTCTGCTGAGTACCATTCTAATGCACTTTTTTTTCATCGCTGAAGTATGGAAACCTATGCCACACATCTAGTTTCTTCTCTATCAATATGTTGTATTACAATTTCAAAAAATAATATTATCCAATCAAATCTTCTATCCATAAACTGTGCAACTTTTCATAGGTGTGTTCTTCCAAACTTCTATGAATGTAATTCCTAATGTCTTCTGTAGGTAGAACTCCAAGAGGAACTTGTGAAAATGTGCCCAGGGGATCATTTTCTAAGCTTTTGGTGGAGTACCTTCTAAATTTAGGTTGTAGTATTTGAGAGATATCTACTATTTTTGGTTTCACCATTGCATTTAAATTTCTTTAGATGATTATTCCAGAAATTTAGAATCTGCAGGGATTGCTAAATACCTTTTCCTTGCCCGATGAAGTAGGGTTTGAGATTCTGCAACTTGGAGATGCTTCAGACCCTTCAAAATTATTATTTTTTCCTCTTTTCTCCTTTGAATGTGTTTAGTGAAATGAATTTTTCTTCCTAAGCATTCATTTAACTCTTCAATTTGACCCATTTAAGCAATAAATGCTTCAAACAAAAGGTTGGCAACCTTAAAGTCTGCATCAACAGTCATCTTTCCAAGATCCATAAATTTTCATACTATATTCTCTTTCACAATTTTCTTCCTTAGATTAAGAACTTCATTATCCATGACATATCTTCATGATATATCTCAAGCACCTCTTTTCTAGTGGGGGACGTAGAATTTTTATTAAATCTCACCCTAAGCCACAAATCTAAGCTTAGTTACCAAAGGAAACATATGCACTAGAAATTGGTACAGATTCTCCCTTATCCTCATTCTCTTCTTTCTTTCTCCATATCTTTTTTATTTTCCTTTTCACTTCATTTGGAACAATCTTCTTAATTGGTTCATTCTTCTTTATTGGATAATTCTTCCTTGTGATTTTATTTCTATGAAAATTTAGCAATATGTGTAGGATTTTTCCAATTGTTGCACGTGATATTTCTTTGATCATTATTCCTTAAATCTATTTTGGATCTACATTGATTAAATTTGTGTCCAAATCCATAGCATGTATAGTAGTAACCATTGAAAGATTGAACCATTCCACCATTATTGTATCTATTCATCATTTGACTTCTACTTTAACTTTCTCTATGTCCAAATTTCTTGCATGTAAAGCATTGACTAGTAAAGGATGAAACACTCTGGTTCATTTTTCTTCTACATTCAACAACTCTATTTCCAAATTTATTGCAAAAATAGCAAAAACCATTGAAAGATGAGTACCTTTGAGCATTTGGTTGTCTCTTTGATTCTGGAACTTGCCATAGTTCCTTCTTCCTTCAATATTCTTTGGTTCACTGATTCTTTTTTCATTAGATGTTTGATCTGCTTTAGATCATTCTCTTTTTTCAAGTCCTACACCACCCTTGTCTTTAGATGATTTTTTACTAGTAGTCAACTCATTAAGCATTATAGAACTTGTTTTGACTTTATCTTCATAGCCGCTTTCCTTCTCCACATCTAATATTAGATTTATCACCTCTTGGTCAAACCTCAAGCATTCATTGGATTTATTTTCTACCATTTTATTCCAACATTCCTCAATTATTTTATTTTCTTCCATTTGCACTTTCAATCCTGTGATGTCTTCATTTGCTTTCCTTAGTTGTTCATTGAATTCCTAATGCCTTTCTCTAAATTTCTTGATCTTTTCTCTTAGTTTTCTGATACACTCATTTTCCTCTTTTAGATATTCCCTCAAATATCTCTTCTCATCTTCAACTCTATTAAGATCTTCAAGAGCAACTGTGAGCTCTCCATCTTTGTCTAACATGCAATATTCTTCTGTGTATTCAATAGTAGGAATCTCATTCGGAGGAATAGGATACTTTCTATCAGCCATGTGTTCAAACTCCAAGATCTTCCTAAAGCAGTCAAGCTCCTTCCATGGATCCAAGATCTAATACTAATTTTTGAACACTTAGAATACTAAGAGGGGGGGTTGAATTAGTATTCCTTTAAACCAATTAAACATAAGCCATACAATTAACAAAAATAATATAACTACAATGATGAATGAAAGCATGAAGATAACCATAAAATCACATGACACATGAAGACAAGTACTTTTGTGTGGAAAAACTAAAAAGGGAAAAACCATGGTGAGGGTTAGCTCATAATATATTATATTTTAATATAGTATATTATAGAAAGTCTTACTACCAAGTGGACTCACTATCCAAGTGAACTCACTGCCCATCGAGAAATAGAAGGAACAAAGAAGGGGTGGTTATTCAACCTATTTGAATTGATACAATAGCATTTATCATATGTTGGATTATAGTTCCAATGAATTAAAAAATTATCTTCACACTAATATGAATCAATACTCTTATCTATTCACAATTTTCTCAATTCTCCATCACACACATGTAGGTGAAGCACCATACATGTCATATATCTTTCAACACTTGCATACAATCTGCTATCTCTTCATCATCCTATATTTCTCATCTCTGACTCTTCAAAAAATTTGAAGTTAATCTCCTATATATATCCATATCAAGTGTAACTTCAAGTAGGTCAGCCTAATTAGAAGTAACACACAAAATTAAGCATGTCATCATCAAATTTTTTTATCCATACTTTGTGCATTAATTCAAAATTCAATTTACATCAAGATAGGTTGACATGGACCTAATATAAATTGCACATAAGATAAAATTGCTTTCTTGTCCACCACAAGACACCAAACGTGTTAGGTCGGCCAAAAAATAGGCCTAAACATAACACCTTCATGCGTACATATAATTCACCAAACATGCAACCTCAAAGCTTGATCTTCCTTCAAATTCCTACTCAATTGACATATATAAACTTATCTTCATCATCATAGAACAAAATAATTATCTACAAAGAAATGTGGAATCTCTCACACTGATACACTATTAGAAAAGTAACTTTTGTATACAGGGCTAAACACTGTCATACATATCTTTTGGAATACTTCAAAAAATGTCACTAAATTTTGAATGTGGTTGCACCTGATGATCTCAAAACTTCAATTAGAATTGCAAAGTGATATATCAACTTGCAGTGGAGTGCAGACCCAAAAACTTGTTGAACACCCAAAATACTGAGAGGGGGGGTGAATCAATATTCTAATAAACCATTTAACTGGTAACCATTCAATAATTTAAACATATCTAGCTACAAATATAAAAAAAACATGAAGGAAATCATACCATCACATAGCACATGAACACTAAGATTTTTACATGGAAAACCCAGAATAGGAAAGACCACGATGAGGATTAGCTCACAATATATTATTATTGGTTATAAGATATTACAAGGCACACTACCATGAAACATTGTATTTGAAAGGATCATAACCTAAAATTATTACAAAACAGCATGGCTCATTGCCAAAAAGATGAATTGATGAAATACACCTTCTGTGTGTAGAGTTTAGTTCCAATTAAGCTCTAGAAAAATAAAGTCCTACATTGGTTTGCAGGTATATAGTAACTTTCAATAACTTTGCACACACACTATCACACATCAAACTTCTCATTTTATTTCCTTACAAAAAAAATCATACACACATATATATACCAAATTACATCAACATACATCAATTAGGTCAGCCTAATTGGATGTAAACATACTCGATTCAAAATAGCTTGTTAGCTCACAAAAAAAAATTCTTTGGCACTCAAAACAAAACATGAAAGACATAAATTAGGTTGGCCCAGACCTAATAAAGCGCTCTCTATTCTCCCACGAAATGAAAACTACTTAACATTGTTAGCCAAAAGAAGATTATACACTGTCGATCTCTTGTCATTTAAATCTCTTAGCCTATTCAACCAAAATTTCTAAAAACTCTTTCATAGTTGCAATTAGTAGCCCTGACCAACATATTAAAGCCACATGAAAAGATCTTCTAACATGAGCAATTCTAGACCAAATTATCAGATTAGAGTAGTAGAACCATAGTTTATCGGATGAACAAAGTTGTCATAAATCAATGTTAGCATCAATGACAACACACCAGAGGGATTATTCTTCATTCTTCCAACAAAACTAATGCACTGAACCACAAAACTACTAGAGGAAATATTTAGAAAAACTCTTATATAACCATATTTTTTGGACCAACTTTCTTTGTACATATGTAATAAAAAATACTCCCAAGTTGTGTTAGAATGATCATAACAATGTGGACATCAATGACAACACTAGATCATGTAATATATATACCTCATGCTCATGTTGCCAACTGTATCATCATTTACATACTTCCAAATTCCAACATCCTTAAAATGAGGCTTGAAATTCAATATTATAGACACAAGGGAAGAACCAATAAAAAATCCCCAATCACCACTTAAGTCACTAAAGAAAAAATTTAAGTGGTGAAACCTTTACAAAAGACAAAAAATATTTATACAACAAGTAGAAGCTACTCAAACATCCACTAAAGATCTTTTTCGAGCACTTACATTGGTACATGTTGTGCCTTCGGCACACACACCCCGTTTGGAACAGGGACCCTCTTTTCTTTTGCTTTTCCAGGTCGTTCTTTCATTTCCTCATTTTGCGTGCCCCCATTTTTGGTGTCCCAGATGGTCAACGTACCTTTGAGCTCCCATCTTTGGTTCACCATATTTTCTCCCCTTTATCTCAGTTGAGTCCTAGAGCCTTCTGGACTCTCCTTGGCAGTTTGTTTTAGCCAGCGGCCTTGGGGCCTGTCGGGCCTGCCTCGTCGGGTTTCTGCCGGGTGTTCTTTGTTCTGAATGGTGGGAGGTTCCCACCTCCCTGGGACCTATAACTCAGATCCTCATTCGCCACCCTGTTTAACTTGCAAAAAAATTACATAACCATCGACCATCCCGGGCCCGTCCAGTCGAGCTTCCTTCCCTAGAATTCCTTTTTGTTTTCGTCGTTTCCAATGGTCAGCCTACGACATCTTTCTGCCCTCTGGACTCCGGGTCCACCTTCGTCGGCGATTTGAAAAGGAAGTTTCAAATGACCATCTGGCCACGTCCTTCTAGCCCCTGAGGCCCAAACCTCCTGCAGTCGTCTGTAAGTTTTAACTCCACCAACCCACCGGCCTACCGTACGGGCATTAAATGAGAGAATTAAATGCATATGAGGGTATAAATATAGGGCCCAACCTGTCATTTTCATTTGTCAGTTTTGTCAGAGGAGATCAGAGTGCTTTCCATAGGAGATCAGTGCATCCATCGCATGTCACCCTCGCGTCCGAGATCAACATTCGACAATCCTTAGTCGATTTCACATCTTGTCCCATCGGACTTTCGAGGTAGGTTTGCCGTCCATTCCACCAAGAGGTTTTTTTTTATTATTATTTTGCGCTTAAAATAATGAATACACATGGGTTAAAATGCATTTAATTGATTAAACATGATAAAACCTACAAAACACATGTCCTCAAAATTTGAAAAACCTCTAAAACTGCCCCCTAAGATCAAACCAGAGCTAAACCACGCTATCATAGTTCTTTGCATAGGGCATTTGTGCCCTCCAAGCCTGAACCCTCCTGATGCTATTTAAAAACTTAGAAAATGAAAAACTTTTCAAAATGGAAAAATGCCTTGTCAGGCCCGCCACCCCAGACATCCGTCGGCTGATCGCCGTCAGAATTATCAAACTTGAAACACTCAAATTTTGGTCTTCATTTTAGCCTCCTGGGCTCACCTTGCCGGGACTCCTTTGCCACGTTTCTCCGGGGTGTTCGCCATCCCCAAATGGTCGAAGGCTCCTATCTTCCTGAATCCTGGGCCCTGACTTGTTGATTTTCGGCCATTTTAAAATTTGCAACATTTTAGACTGTTCTCGTCCATCATGGGCCCGTCCCATTAGACTTCCATCCTCAGGACTCTGGATCGCCCCCACCGTTCCTCAATGGTGAAGAGGGTGCACTTTTCTGCCCTCAGTGTCCATATTGGCTTTCGCCATTGAGAGAATTGAAATTTAAGTTGCTGAGCCTTCGCAGCGCTGGGTCCTAGTCCATGAGGTTCTATCCGTGGGCCACCATGGAGTCTTCGTTGTTTGAAACGGCCATGTATCAGTGACCTTCTGCCTCCTGGGTCCCGACCCCCAATTCGTCGTCCCTGCTTCCATCGGGCTCCGCCTGTCGGGGTTCTGTTCGCCTTCATCCAATGCATAAGGGAAAAATAGACACATCTTCTTGAGTCCTAGGTTCCGCCCCCTTGATCACCTAGAGAAACTTCATAGAGAAGACCAATAGCCAAATGCTCTGTTGGGTCTAGTCCGCCAAGCCACTCCTGACGGGCTTCCATGCAGCGACCACCGTTCTGAACGGTGAAGCCCTGACGCCTTCCCGCACCCCCGGGCCTGAACACCTTGAAGTCTGAAATAAACCATTGGTTGTATTTGGACCTTCCGGGTCCCGGACCTCAGAGTTTTGACCCTAGAATTTCATTTCTCCTAGGCCATTTGAAACAGCGAAGTCTTAACAGCTTTCCGGCCTTGAACCTCCGGGTTCCCCAAAATTGACCAAAATGACCTCAAATTTGAAAACCAATCTCGACCCACGTGCTTAAATAGGACCGTCTTCGACATGAGCCTTTCAAACCATCAAAATGTGAAGATGGGAGAAAGCACCTGGATTTCCCCAGCCTGTTCGCCCTTTCAAACTATATTCCTACCAGGGAAGCCCAACCCCTTGGGCCCGGATTGTCCAAAATCCCTTTGGAAAGTGACTAACGGCGTCTAAAAGAAAATATTTAACTTTATTAATCATATGATTTCTGATTGTATTTAGTTCACAGAATTTTGACTAATGTCGATGCTTTCATAATTGGTAGCACTCATTATGTCTATGTTTGCAGGATATATGGAATCGGGTGCAGGACCCTTGGGGGAAACTACAAAGAGGGACAAAGGGAAGAAAACAAGAAAGACTCCTCATGGAAAGGAGGATAAATACCAGATGAGGTTCCAGTTTCAGGGTGAGCTCCTACATTCAAAAATCATCACTGACTAGAAGGAGATCACATACACCAATATCAGCCATGTCGATATTGATGAATTCAAACAAAGGGTCTGGGTTCACCCAAAGACTAGCAATGCTAGATTAATTAGATAGAGTGGGATTGCAAAAGCAGTGGGCTTCCCCCTGTCTCTCATAGCCCCTAAATTGGTCATGGCTTGCCAGCAGGCCTATCAGCCACAAACAAGAACCATCGTTGATAGGGACGAGAACATCCTCGCTGACATGTCGGTTGAGGGAATTACTAGAAATTTTCACATTCCTACCTTTGAGGAGATGGAGGTGCCCACCATGGAAGAAGGAAAGGAAATGTGGGATGAAAACCCTATGGACTGCAAAAAGTTAATAAATCAGTATTGGGTCAAGGAGAAAAAAGGTAAAGCTGCAAAGGTTCCCCAAGAACTCTTTCGCAACAATTTCTATGAGGATTACCATGACCTAGTAAGTATATTAAGCAAGGTGATGGGCCTCCCCACTACTGTGTTTTTCCAAGAGTGCATGGTGTATTTTTTTGAAAAAATCCTCTGTGGGGACAAAGATGTCACCACAAAAGCCTCATTCTACTGGGGAGGCATCATAAGCGACTGATTCCACGAGCAGTTTATGAATGTTAAAAAGAGATATAAATTCTACATGACCTCCTATTTGGTCTATTCATTAGCTGAGCAGAGGCAGTACAGTGGATTATATGTGGCACCTGATGAGGAGTTGACCTGAAGATTGAAAGCCTATGAGAGATATCCCTAGCTATAGTTCAAGAATTTCAAGGAGTATTGTAGGGTGAATGACGCCTTCATCGGCCAGTTTATAAGGTTGCTCAGAGGGGATTTTGAGAGAAGGGTCTCTCACAACGCATAGGTGTTCTTGAAGCAGTACGCCTTCTTTTTCATATAGTTCCCAAAATTCACATACATTCTTGCCCAAGGTTTCACAGAAACGTTGAATAAGCTACCCTGATACCCCAATGACCAGATTATACTATTAGAACTCTCTCGACAACTACAACATGTGCATATAGTCCTTGGTAGCAAACATTTGGCAGGGATCCCTTATCCCTTAGCCTTCGGTCAGGGGATGTATGAATTAGAAACTTCCTAGTGTGTTGGGAATTCTAAAAAGGAACTGGCGGAGTACCATTTCTACCTACACACTGCTCGCCCAAGGGTGGACCCACCTGGGCATGTAAGAAAGGCACTGGGACTAGAGTATGCCCACCTACATCACATTGAATATTTCTGGGCAGATTGCTAGGATGACAAATAGGTTCACGCGAGGAATTATATGAGGATGACTGCATACTTCGTGAGAAGGGTGGAGCTATTTCCTATACCAAACTAGGTCGAGGAGGATGAGACCACCATTATTGATCCTAGATATAACACAATCGCTAACTTGCCACTGCCTTGAATAGATTGAGATGAACAGGAGGTCAATGACCTCGACATTGTAACTAAACCAATCGTGGCCCGAACTAAGGAATGGGTTAAGGGACAAGTGGCCCAATTAACACAACGATTGACATATGAAGGGATCAAGAGTGAGCCTAGTGCCACAGAAGATGTCGCCACCACAACTTCAACAAGTGGGACATCCAAATCTCCTCCACTCACCAGATCAAAAAAGAGGAAAGGGATTGAAACAGAGCAGTCTCCAGATCCCAAGGTGTATTCAAGGAAAGATTCAGGAGGCTCACCCTCTAAGAGGCCCAAATGAATAGGAACTATAGCGGAGCAGCCAACAGTTCAAGAGGGTGAGTAAGAGAAAGTGGATCAGCCAGAACTCCCTCTTGCTCCCCCTATTTTGACCGCCCTGACATTTGTTTCCCAAGCCATGGTCACCACATCCCCACCTGGGATGGAAATCTCAGTCCATCTCACCTCCTCTCCCCCAACTGGACCCATCATAATGATTGACTCTTCCTCTGCCATGACTACTCCACTTTCCTCCTCCACCATGTCACCTACTACATCGCTCCCATTATCAACAGTGACAACAGCAATGCCTGCGCTAGCATTATCGGAGGATTTCTCACAACACATGCAAAATATCCCTTCTGAGATCTCCCAGATCTTTTTGGACCCCACCATTCAAGTTGCTTTAGTGCAGGTCCTCACTAGCACTACACCTTCGCAACCTCCAACGGGACCGCCAACAATGGAGGCCACAATGTTAATTTCAGAAGAATGGGAAAGGTAGGAGAAAGAAGCCTCGAAAGTAATGGAGGAGGAAGCTGATGAATACCACGAACACCCGAAGTATGAACACTGGATGATTGACAGGGTTGTTCATGAAGAAGAAGAAACGAGGTCTTCCGAGAGTGGAGACGAAGAGGAGGGTATAGGTGGTAAAACCATCATACAAACCTTCCATGATGATCTTGAAGAGGAAATGGCTAGGAAATTGAAGCATGATGAAGAAGAGATAGAATGGTCATCTCCTAGAGGAGAAGGGCAAGAAGGTGGCAGGACAGTGAAAATGGTAGAGCTCCCTACAGGGGAACAACTAGAGGTTGTGACACCTCCTTATAGAGAGGAAGGAGATTTAAAAGAAGAAAAACCTAAGGAGCATGGGCACGAGGACAAACAAGTTGAAGAAAGAAAAGAGAAGGAAATTGAGATAGAAGAAAGTCCTCGGGGGCGGTTTCCTATTAAGCCTCCCATCAAATGCCTCACGTTCATCCAAGACTCCGATGAGGAAGAAGGAGAAAATGCCAAAATGAAAGAAAGGACTCCCATAGTTGAGAAAATGAAGATCCAAACAGGGGAAGGCAAGGTTGATCGAGAGTTGCCCAAGGAAAAATTCACTATACCCGATTGGCTGGAGTGGCAGCTTGAAAAGAAGACTCTTGCCTCGAAGGATCCAAGAGCAAGGCTAGAGGCTATCCTGGCCCGAGTACAAATCTCAACCAGGAAGGAGAAGAAGCCCAAGGTTAGGTCCAAGGTAACAATGAATGCCTCTAGGTCCCGAATTGTGCAAATAGCAACATCGGTGGTAGGCCAGGAGGGAGTAAGTTATAATGTCTCCACCATTAACTTGGGAACTGATACTAGAGAGCAAAAGGTGGAGCATCTAGAGGAGTCAGTGGCTATGGTGGTGTACCTAATACAACAAGACAAGGTCTCAAAGATGAGCTTAAAGCATAGGTGGCTGCCTTAATAGATTACATCCAACAATGGTCTTTAGTTGAAGACATGCCCACCACGTCTATAGCTCCACCCCAACTGTTGTCGAAAGAACAAATTGAAAAATTGGAAAAGAGAAAGAACTTGGAAAAAACTACAAAGAGTTGGTTCTGATAAGTTCTATACGTCGAGAACATGGGTATGAGTTGGGCTGTTCGAACAACCAACAAGTTCTTATATTTACAACAGTCCCTGGAAGTCACTAAGAAGCTCTACACCAACTTCCCTACAACATATAATTCCACCTATCCAAAGATCAAGGCCATCCTCCGACTACCAAAAGCCACATGGGAAAGCAAGCTCGCACTAAAAAGGGATGATCATTGGTTAGTGGATGTGTGGAAGCGAGACTTTGATAACAAAAGAGAAAGGTTAGAGCAGATAATGGATAAGGTGGATTTGAATATTGAATGGGTCAAGGAAATCAGGGCGGATTGCGCACAATATTTGAGGCTAATGATGGGATATGACATTCTCGCGGTGTAAATTGATCCGAAGAAAATGAAGCCTCATTTCCAAAAGAAGATGGAGGACGAGATGTTCGATGAGATAACAACGGATTTCATGAGTTTTTCTGCCCACGCCTTCGCCCAGTCAGAGATGTTCAAAGATCACGCCGCCAAGTGTGATGAAGACTGGAAGAGGCTTGAGGACAACTCCAAGGAATGGAGTTATCAAGTACTACAGTCCGAGATCATAGAAGTCGACAAACTCCAGCAAGTGATCTTGAAATTCATGGAATATGCAGCTTTGAAGAAGCAGGAAGGCAACCCTATTATAGGTGAAAAACTTCTAAAGGAGTAGCTACAACAAAAAGAGCAATCAACAAAAGACAAAATGCTACAGTGTTGTCACTAGAGGATGAAATAGGGATGAAGACAAGATTGTATTTTAAATTGTAATATATTGGGGGGTAGGTAGAACCCTAGTTTGTAGTGAATCTTGGCCACACAATGAGATTAAATCTTGGCCATTTGTTCTACTTTTTGGGTAGTATAAATAGGGGGTCTCTTCTCATTTCCAAAGAGAGTTGAGTTCTTGTAAAGACGTGTTACTGAAATTTCTAATGAAAATACATTGACTTGGTGCATTTTCTGAGTTCTTCACATGTTTAATGATTCAATCTTCATTGTTAGATGCTTTATTTAGATTTACATTGTTGTTCTAGTTAGATTTAAATTGCTTAAATAGATTTTAGTAATGTTGTTTCATAGTCATGAAAATTGATGTTGTGTAGATGCCTTCCTAATCCATACTTTTTGTTGTTTGCCGTTGGTAAATAGCTATGCAAAGTTAGTATGGGATTGAATTCAAAGCTACTCCACACTTTGATATTTTTTCATGCATGTATATGGGAATGAATGGTGAAATACCCGCAGGACTTAGAAGATAGCACAAATTTCACGAGACTGTGAATTTTCTAGTTAAGTGTTCAATTATGTTTGAAGGAAGTTGTCCATGGTAGGAACTCCATGATTACTGTTCATAGTTAGTTGCAGATCCAGGAACCTTCTCTCTTCCCTACTCTTTTCTCTTTGTTTTAGAAACGACCTATGCTAAGGTTCATTCCACATTGTAAAGACAAAACTTAAGGGAAACATTGAAGTTTTAGATTGTTGTTTGAACCTATAGCAAATTGCACCATAACTCCCATCTCAGAAACTTCAAATTTAAAGATCCACTCTGCATCTAGTTGTGTAAGTCTTCCCTGTGATTACCAACAAAATCACATCAAACATCAACTGAGGAGTTCTATGTAAGTCATGACCTGACACTTGAGAGACCTTGGGGAGATTTTCAGCAACTTTTTGTTGGAGATTTCCTTTCAAGAGAGGTAGTGTATGTATGCACTGCCTGTGTTGAGAAAGTGTACAAAACACCAATCAACAGTACATAGATTAGATTTCTTCAAAATTTCTCCTTGAAGGTGATGGGATATCTCTAACATTCTATTCCTTGCTTGTTGATGTTGTATTAATGTGTGGTTGGTGAGGAAAAAATAAAACAGAAATCAAATATTTGCACCAATACTCCCTTTTTCTTCACCATGACTTGTTGACATGTCAATCCTAAGTGGAAGAAATTAGTTGACTCTATCCATGTTTGATTTACAGTCATCACCTATTATTAAGACTTGTACTATGTTAGAGAATCCTACAATGTTGTATTACATCTTGGAGAGTAAGTCTATAATTAAATGTAAACATTCTATATCTTGTTCTCCATTTGTATTTCTTTCTATACATAAGAGTGAGTAAATCAACAAAACCTAACCTCCACTCCTTTTTGGTCATGATCTCTCCATATACATTCAAAATATGAGGTATGAAAAATTCCTAAAATCCCTTAGATTTATTTAACTCCTTCCTTATCATGTTACTATATCTATTATGATGATTAATAACATCATCCAAAAATTCTACTCTACCAAGAACATCATCACTCAAATTGTGATCATAATTGGAGTTCTTAGTAATAATGTTCAATAATGTGACTCCATAGGACCAAATGATTTGGAAGAACTTTAGCCTAATTACTTGAGTGTGGATATTCTCAAAATTTTATAACTATCCTATACCTTATCTAATTGACACAAAAATATTTGACAACTTATCCCTTACAATATTTGATAGATTGTCATTAGGTCCTATTGGGTATGTGCAGGATCATGATGGGCCAAAAAGTGGCAATATGATGGGTATGTGGCTGACGATTTTTTTTACCCAAAATTGATGAAATGAAAAGGGTTTTAAAAGGATATTCTCAGCTTTCCACCAATATAAATTATGATTTACTTTGAATTTAATAATTAATTATTATTCATTTTCTATTCAAATTATGACTAAAGTCCTGATTGATAGATTGATTGAAAAACATCTATAGCTTTCAAACGCTATGAATTTTTTTGAATCCAAAGCATGTGTCACATTCTATGCTTCTCATACTATAGGATTAAAAAAAGAAAAATTGAATTTCATGAAGTTTTGACCAAGTTAAGGGGGTTAGACATATGAGTTTTTTATATTTTTTAAAAGTTGTAATAAAAAAATAATAATTAATTATTTACTTGGAAAAAAATTACAAAAAAGTATGCATCACATCAATACATGAGTCCTCTACTTATATCTAAAATATTATAAAAAATATTATCATTTTATTGTGGTTAGGGTGGTCGATAGACACCTACTTCTTATTTTTTCCCTGAAATTTAAGTACTACTACATTGAAATTTCAAATTTTCACCAAATAGATTTTTTTTGAAACAAACCTAGTAGTTTAGAAACTACATTCAATTTTCTACAGATTCTATTCTTACATATTTTTGAAATAATATAGATAACTTATTCAAATTTTTAAGTCAAGTTTCCTAACTCTAATTTTTTTGTTTTTTTGCCACTTAAGGGCCTATTTTTTCCATGATGATCATGTAAATACCCTATTGCTTTAGTTTAAATGCATCAATTATATTAAATGAGTAGTGTTCGAAGGTTGTATGCAATAGGGGACATCTTGGCTAACTCTCTTAGATTTTCTAAATCTTTGAAACTGTTGTAAACAAAAGTTATACTAGAAAGCATTCAAACTAGAAAGGGTAAATTTGTTTAAGCTAGAGAGCATGAAATTATTAAGATAGAAAGCATAAGATGATTAAACTAGAAAACATACAAATTACCTAAAAAGGAACACTTGAAGTAAAATTGTAAAATTAAAATTAAAAAAACTAACTAACAACTATATGTTAATAGAAAGTAAAATTAGCAACCTATAACTAGCAACCAGAGTGGGTGCTCTAGAATTTGAAATAAATAGAACTAAAAAGAATTGCAAACTTAAACTATGACCTACAGGAATAATTGATAGAGCTCAACACATACAAATAACATTCATCCACATTTATCTTGTACAAAATAAAAGTAACAAAACTTAAAATGAAAATACTTATCTATCTACTGTACGAGATTCCCTTGAGTGACCAACTCTCGGGTATGCCTTTGATTAATTCATATCACATGAACTTTTGTATCTTCAAAATGAATCCATCCATGATAATTGCATTGCAAAGAACTAAAAACTTAGAATAAGACTGGAAAAGTTAATTTTATTCATATCAAAAAAGTGTAACATAGAGACATTGTTCAAAACATATTATAATAGCATAACAATATCATGTATGCATTGTTTCTGGTGGTTACATATATATACTAAACTGCTAACAAAATCCTACTTTTTAGATGGTGGAAGATCACCATTGAAAATATCTTCTAACAAAATTTTAACTAACCAAATGACTGAGGTCCATAACATAAAACATATTAAAGGCTCAGAGAGGAGCCATAATGTTCTTAAACAAAAATTAAACAGAAAGCATTAAAAGACTTATTCCACTATGCACTCCAAAATTTTTGATTCCTTGGCTTCTGATGCTTTATCTTGAACTGGTTGAAGTCGACTTTAAATTCCACTCAGTTATGCATAATGACCTATACAATGACTGAAATCTACACCATTATATCAGTGTTAGTTAGCTAATTTCAATCGATTTAGGAAATACAAATTATACATCTTTTTACAAAAAAAAAGCAATTATTAATCCTAAAAATAAACAATTGGTTGGGTAAAAGTGATTGGGAGAAATAAGGAAGGGTATTTGGCTTATTATATTCATGAGGTTATTTATACCTCATCAATATTGTCAACAAAAATAGACATTTGCTTGACTAACCCCTCCTTTGCTACTTTGGCCTATGCTGTGCTTTGCTTAAGCTTTTCTTTTAGGAACTTCAACTCATGGGATAGGATTTCCTTTTCCTAAGATCCTTGTACCTCAATTACTAGCCTAGGGGGATGTAGTAATCATGCAACCATATTGAATTTCTCCTTCAATATTAGATTGTTGGCATTTACCTTGTCCAAGTCTCCTTGTAGCTTTTTCACTATTGCTTTAGCTAATAAAGTTGTGTTTACTGTGAGAGGCTTCTTTGGTGGCACTAGTGTCCCCTAGTCTTCTGACTATTAGATTCCTTGTGAGCTCACTAGGGTCATTATTAGCTAAGGTTTATTGATCTTGAAGAAAATAGACCAAATTTATAAGGTTTCAGACTTGGATTAAAGCCCGACCCTAAGTAAAGGGCATCAACTGCTCCTCTAAATTTAGAATTGGGTTTTCTTCTCCTTTCCTCTTGATCAAATGTAATGGTAGATAACATGTCCCATCCTGGTAGAAGAAGGCATCCTACACTTCTTACTAATTATCTACCTCTTTGAGGGATCATGGATTCCATCTCTTTATTAAATTTTTCCCAAAACTCTATAGTTATTTATATTTTACCTCATTAGTGAGGTTCTTATTTTTCATTTTTAGTTACAACTCCTCACCTTTACTCATGAGAACAACATCCTTGAACTATTTGGTGGTAATGAATTGATCATCCTACATGTATTTCATGCAATCCTATCCTCGAATCTCATATACTTCTTGAAAACATGCTTCTAAATGGATGACTAATATATCATTAGTGGGTCTCTCTATTATGACCTTCGGTGGAGGATGCATTACCTGTACTATATTGGCTTCATCAAAGTATTCATCTAGACCAATGGGGTAATCATTTAAGGGTCCATATGAGGGATCTATTTGCTACATGGGAGTGACTTGTTGAGAACTTTATGGAACATCCCTTTGGGAAGTTGAAGGACCAATGCACCTGATGAGGGAATTAGCACATTTGACAATAATTCACTTACATAAAAAAATATATAGTCATCATTCTTACTATAGGATCCTTAATATGCAAAAATGATCCTTCAAATGATGGATCTAATTGATTCCTCTTTTTCTTTTCCATTTGTATTTTTACCGACAAGGCTCTCCACATTATAGCCTCCTTTGTTGAATAATTTCAAATTAGATCCTCCACATTGTCAAAATCATGTGAATATAGAGCCAATTTGAAAATCGTTCTTTGATTATTGATGAACCTTTTTTTATCACACCTTTTTTATTTTGTCTACCTTCATTTTGTAAGATAGTAAATTTCGATATAGAAACCCCATTCCATCCCTTAATGTTTCTAAGAAATCTTAAAAGCAACTATATCTAAGGAAGAATGCCATAATACTTATTATTTCTGAAATGAGTCTAGTTAGACTAATTTAATTTCCACATTATCTCTAAGAAATCATTTCGATTTGGCACGTTCTTGAGAAGCATATGAGGTGCTACTAGGGACCCATACATTATGATTATTATGAAATCTATATAGAAGAACCAATCACCCCAATTGTAATTGATCCCATTATCTATAATTAGATCTTTCGACCTCAAAAATTACCTTACCTCATTCGATAATATTCAATCCACTGGCTAACACAAGTTCTCAAGAACTGTCTTCAAATAAAAAACCTCAAAAACTACATTGTTGGCCTTCTCACAATCTTTATCCCAAATGCAAGTCCATTCTTGGAATGGAAATGACCACTTCTACTCATCTAAGGTCTTGATCTGCAGATAGGGAGACCAAACACTTATTCCACTATACAAAATAATATGGAAAAGTAGTGAGTACCACTTAAAGTGGACTATGTTGCTATCCTTTTTGAGTGAACTTAAGGATTTATGTAACTCATATGTAATATAACCAACATAGTCATATGAGTTGTTGACATCTCTACTTTGAGTATCAACAACCATTACCATCAAATTCACTGGCACATCTAAATGTTTCTATGCAACCCCAAAACTTGACATAATGAAAATATGTCCTTACACAATAATCCTCAAAGATATCATACCCAAAAATTTCCAATTCTCCACTAGTAAACTTTATCAGCTCTTTGTTAATCACTCTAAGCTTGAAACATGACAACCATTTAACCTTGTAATTGTCCTTGTGTGTTTGGTATTCTCTGGTAAGGGCACCCAAATCTATAGGTAATTGAGCATTAGGGTTTAGGTTGAATGCCTTGCAAATATGGGATTTGTTCACTTAGGGCATGATGAATTTTCCATTTGTAGTGAATAATACCCTCTTCTTAGGATTATATGCCTTTGCAATTTCTTGGATCAAGTCAACATTGACAAACACATTTAATATAACCAAATTTCCCAACCCTAACTACCAAATGTCACAAATAGGTTGATTGATAAATGCCTTTATGAAAGAGTGCTTAATTAGGGCATATTTGTGGACTGGAATATAGGGTCTTTGTAGTTTTAATTCTTATCATTACCCTTATCAGATATAATTCTTGACCCTTGGGCCATTCTTGGCCTCTTAGCTAACTTAGGTAGTTGTGCAATGATATCATCATCCAACCCCCTCTTAAAATTACTTGACATTCTTGCCATGACTTTTTACATAGGGTTTTAAATTTTACTCTTCAAAGAAGACTTCTATAAAATTTCACAATGTCTACCCCTTCAAAAACCCTAAATTATTCTCCAAATTCTTGAAACTAGATAATCACCATCCCTCTATGTCCCAAATTGCACAAATATGGTTGAATTTACTTACTGATTTGTCACCCATTGTCCAAGGCCTTAATTTTACTATGAAAACCCTCATTTTCCTAGAATTCTACAACAATTTTACTCTGGTATGCCATCTTTGTGCTTTGAGAATGC
>VDFB02351641.1:45594-63750 GCA_007258455.2 Sequoia sempervirens
GATCATCATCACAAAATTTTCATTTGTAAATATTGTTAGGAACTATCAATGTTATGACCCTAATATCATATATCCTAATAATATAATATATATTACTAAGTATTTAATGAGTTAAGCAGTTGGGACATGCTTAACCTTTACATTAGTTTTAGTTAATACCTTAATTAATCTTTACTAAGATGAAGGGGTATGTCCTGACATGGTTAAGCCTATAAATAAAGGGAAGATGCTCCTCCCAAATCATCATATAATCAATTATTCAATTCATATCATATTTTATGATTACTATAGGTATTTCCCTCGAAGTGGTTTGCTCTATTTTTTATTTTTTACAAATATTTCTAAGAAATATCATAAAAAATGGTATCAAAGCTATGATTTGGGCCAACATTATATTTTCACAATAAATTATAAACCATTATGAATTTAGGTCTGATGTTTTTTAGGGTTTTGAGGTATGTAGTATCTAAGCTCTCAAAACTAAATTTAGACCTTGAAGGTAAGTTTTCTAAGATTTATTGAAATTTTATTATTTTTGATTAATTTTCCCTATAGGCCAAAATTTCTAGAATTTTATTTATTTTTATTATTTTGGAAATCTTATTAAAAAATTAGGCACAATATGTTCTTTATAATTTACTATTAAAATTAATATAAATTCTTTAATTTAGTGGTCAAAGTTTAGTCAAATTTTTTTCATTATTTTGCTCTATACAATAATTTTTGGATTTGTTTCTATTCTTAGAAACCTTATTAAAAGTTAGGTAGGGTTAATTATTGGTAATTTACTGTTAGACATAATAAGAACCTTAATTTAGTGGTCAAGTTTTAGCCAAGCCATAACTTTCAAAACCTATTGTAGCATATGTTCTAGATTTTTATGGTTACAACTCACACTAGATACCATCCTTATTTAATTAATAAAGATTAATCTATAGTTCAAAATAAATAAAAAATTGAATCAATTTCATCTTTAGGAAAAGAGGGCTCTTTTATGTATGAGGAAACTAATGACCATCTTTATTGTCCACCTCCAAAAATTGAGGGAATAATTCCATTGGATTGTGAAAATATGGTATATTTCATTAAGAATAACTTATTTGACCCTTTTACAACATCCTTAAATGAGGGATTATTCAGGTTTGAAAATGTAATACTATCATAATTAAGGGGTTCAAAAAGCCACCAAGGTGGGCACAACTCTAATAGACAAAATCAAGGAATAAGTCAATATTTTCAAGGTTCAAAATTAAACCTACCTAAAATAGATATACATAAGTTTGATGGTACAAATTTAACATTATAGATAAGTCTCATGAAAAAATATTTGAAAATCCATAATATATTTGATGATGCGATGGTTGATATAACCTCACCAGATTTAGAATATGAACCTTATCAATGGTACCAATGGATGATAGGTGAAAAACAAGGGAAATTACTTAGTTGGAGAGAATTTTCCAATGACTTAGTAGCCCATTATTAGAAACCATGGAAGGGGACCTATTTTACCGAACTTACAAATTTAAAATAAATAGGGTCTCTAAAAGAATACAATGTTGAACACATGAGATCGGAAATTCAAACTCAAGATGTGACATCTTATCGAAGGCTACAACTCTACATCAATAGAATTACTAAACAAATTAAACATGATGTTCGTTTATTGTAACCTTGTATAGATAGAAAAGAAATGCAACAAGAATTACATATTAAGCAAAGAAACCTTACTACAAAAAGATCAACACAAGGACAAATAGTAGGACGAAAACATAAAAATGTCCTAATCCTTTTACTAAAATTTCCTTATATATCTTTTTAGCCCAACACAAATAACTAATATCTCTTCTCAACAAGAGGTAGAGAGAAGAGAAAAAGGTCTATGTTGGCATTATGATAGTAAATGGTCCAGGGGCCCTAAATGTGGTAATAATGAGAAGATACTAATGATTATTGAGTATAAGGTTAAGGAAGAGGAAGAAGTATCTATAGAAGAACCAACTATGGAAGTAAAGAGTTAATATTTAGAGGACGAAGATAGTGCTACTATATCATTACACATATTAAATGGAACAAGAACACCATAAAAACTTAAATTTTTTTGGTTATATAAAAATGAGAAAGGCAATAGTGTCGATTGATATAGGTAGTACACATAAATTTATGATAGTAGATTAGCTCATGAGATTAATTATTTTATATATTTAGTATCTAAATTCCAATACATGATAGTTATTGGAAAGAAACTCTTTAATGGTGGTAAGTTTCATCATATAAAACTTTGATGGGAAATTAACATCTAGATTCAAAAAAAAAATCTATAACTATTTATGAATTTCAACTCTAGTGGACAAAATTATAAACTTATAGGAGTAGCATCACCACCAACACAAATTGTTAGCTCTAATAGGATGGAAAAATTAATTAAGAAAGGTTCATATGGTCTAGTGGCACAACTAAATTTTATAGAACCAAAAGATGTGAAAACTCAACATCCACAACAACTTCAAGAGATCATTCAATTTTTATTTATTTTTATAGAACCTAAGGGTCTACCTCCAATTAGAGACTATGATCATGCCATTGAATTAATACCTGGAATAATTCCTCCTAACATTAGACCTTATCATCATCTTTATGAACAAAAGACAAATTTAAAAAATAGTCAAAGAAATATTGGGTTAAGGAATTATTCATCCTAGTAAATGTCCATATTCATCTCTAGTGGTTATTGTTAAAAGGAAAGATGAATTGTGGAGAATGTGTCCTAATTATATGGATCTCAATAAGCTCACTCTTAAGGATAAGTTTCCTATTCCTACTATTGATGAATTATTAGATGAACTAAATGGTGCAATTTTCATTACTAAGTTAGAATTGTGTTCTAGTTTTCATCAAATTTGTATAAAGGAACATGATATACATGAAACTACATTTAGAACACATGAAGGAAATTATTAATTCTTAATAATTCCATTTGTTTTAACTAATGCCCCATCAACTTTTCAAAGCCTCATGAACTCAATACTTCATCTATTTCTTCATAAATTTGTGGTTGATTTCTTTGATGATATCCTTTTCTACGGTAAATCATGGGAAGAATATTTGCAACACGTAGAAAAGATATTACAAGTTGTTGGAGTATTAGGCTAATCATCAAATTAATAAATTAATCATGATTAATTAATTAAATGACGTTTTACCTTATTCACTTAAGCTAAACTTAGAAAGTCCCTTTTAATTATTAGATTGGCTAATGGAAACACATGGTGTCTCTCTATGAATCAAATAACAAAAGTGTTTTAACCGACTTTCAATCCTCTAAGAGAATAGCTCTACCAATTCTTCTTTTCCCTCGTCAATGAAATCTATAGCTATACCAGTTGTTCACAGTGGTGATTTTTAAAAATCAGTCTATAACTCAACCATTTGTTCAAGAACTTCCTGAGATAAACCTCCATCAGATTTCGAATTAGTGGGTACATCAAATTCAATCACCTTTTTGTAATAACAATAAATACGAATTCAAAACATGTTGGCCCATTTAATAATAAGAAGCAAAAAAATAGCATTTCATGGCAGTTCTTTACTTTTCCTTTTCAATAGGAACGATAGATTTCTCATGAATAAAATATCTGTAAGTCGAGATTGTAGTAATACAAAGTTGAGAGTAAAAAGGACGTAACAGTATAGTGAAAGATCTTGACTGCGCTCTAAAAATCTTGCCGGATTTAACCTAGATTTCAGGTAATATTGACCAACAAATATAACAAGCGGCGCTGGACTTTCTATTTATTTATATTTGTTTTAATTGGGCAAATCAATATATGAAAGAGACGATAAATTGTGAATCTTTCTATGGTAAAAGTAGAAAGCAATGGCAGGCGAAAGTGGTATGAATAGTTTGGTTTAATGTAGAAAGAAGTTCACCATTAATTGATTACTGACACAATTGTCGAAGAATGAATTGATTTACGCCGTTGAGCAACTTTCTTTAGTGCATCGCACAGTTTTACGCTTGTACTCAACTTCAATCTATTGGTTGCCAAGTAACATACGTAGTCTGCAGATGATTAGACAAATGAAGTAGAGAAGTACAGTTACATGGAAAATGGATTTACGATGGGCTTGATCAGATTAGGTTAAAATTCTTATAGGAATTTAATGTTGACCTTTGAAGGTCATTTATCCATGTCTAGCCAATATTGTAATCATTTCAGAAAACTATGAAGAACAGTATATTTCTGTCAATATTACATTACACGAGAAGTAGTTTTTTAGAGTAAACTTGGGTCTTCCCGGTTAAATGTTTTCTTGAGCGTACTTTTTTTATTCCAGCAAATCTAACCACACAAATATATGTATTACAGAGGATATTTCTACTCATGGTTTTTCTGAGAGCACTTGTTGAGTTGCGTAGTACAGTTGTTGGCTTTGTTCCATTGGATGCATTTGCTTCTGTCCTTCCTGAAAACGTTTCTCTACGACAATACAATTACATCCCATCAATTAGACATGTCACATTTTTCTATTAAGAAATTATCTAACTTGATTCTTAATGGTACAACTTACTGTGGACGAGATCTTAATTGTAATCTTACCAGATATATAGGTTTTGAGTTCCTACATTTGAACGCTACCGATCATTATCCATTGGTAAGGAACAATATTTTCTTATACAGAGCATTCATCAACTCACATTTTTAATCAATGATTAAGTTAATGGCATTCATTGCTCCAACATATCAATATTTAACGCTACATCTTAGTGAAAAAGTGAGAGTACATGTTAGAGTTTGTGAGCCCTAGGAATCTTGAGTGTTGCATTTATATCATAGTGACAACAGTAGGAGAATAATTAGAGAGTATGCATTGTGAAATAATAATGTGCATTACTTTAATGGAGATGGAGATTGAGCATGCACCATACATAACTTATATATATATATATATATATCATAGGTCAACTTTTCTATTTATTATGTATTTTTTCTTATCTATTTTCTTCATATTGCTTACTATTTATGTGATGTAGGAGCATCTATGGGTATTAGCAATCTTGCATCACCAAAAATGTTGTTATTTTATTTTGTTCATTTTCAATAAGGGTTTAGGGGTTAGGAGAATCATATTTTAATTTGCAACAATGTAAATTCCCTTAATGTGAAATTATAAATACAATTTTGATGGGAAATAGACCCAATAAAGCGGTAAAAGCATCTAGTAGGGGAATATTCCATTTGGGTGTCCACTTTAGGATGAGGACAAATAGTTTTGTCTTTTAGTGGTTTTGGCATGTTTTGCATGTACAAGTGTCATAAATTGTCATAAGGTGGGCTGCAAATAATCTTGCATGTTGCTTGCATGTATTTGCATGCAAAGTTGTAACCGACAAGCTGTAAGGAATATGTAAGAGGTTGTAAGATGTCATAAACAACCAAATCTTTTTGGACAAGAGTTTAGGCGCCCAAGAGAAGGTTTTTTTTTTCAAAAAAAGGCTAGTAGCCTAAATATATTATTTATATAAATAGTAGATACAAAATGTCTTTACAATTAAAAATTTTATCAAGCTCTGATCAATATATAATGCTATACTATAATCAATTATGCAAAATTTTAACCTTCAATGTGCTCTATTCACCCTACCCTTTTTGTGATACTATATATAGTCACATTGATTTGATTTTTTTTTAGAAATACTCATAAAATTCAAGCACCATATACTGCAAGTGATTGAGGAAAAGTGTTGTTAAACTAGGACTACTTGAAGAACAAAATATCATTAACAGCTACCATCAACCCAAATTGCATTGTTAGAACACCACGTATTAGGGTAGCCATTGTAGATATTTCCACCCCATTTAAAAACTATTACACCAATTGATAGTTTTATTGAAAAACTACTAATGCCTCTACATCTTATAACCGATTACCAAAACCAAAAAGCATTGAAGAGAAAAGATTTGCCATTACCATTATTTTTCCATCTCCATTATTTCCACAAAGTTCTCACCATGCATTTCATTCCCCGCTACAATATTCTGAGAACTTGTTGTGACATTCATGTCAAGAATACCACAAGGTGGTGGAGAATTGACTACCCCAACAACTTGACAAGGTGGAGAGTTATTATGTGGCACCAATTGAGCTGGATTAGGGGCTCTCATCGAATGACGAGGGATAACAGGGTTTGCAACCTGATGGAAATTATGTTGTAGAAGGAAAGACACACAATGATACTTTTCCTTGAAGCATTCAGAAATCTACCTTTCCAATTGATGATTATACCTTGACAAAGCCCTATTTAGATGGCTCGGTTCACTATGCTCAAGGGAAAACTTTAAAGCAACATACACAAAGACAAAAGCCCTATTATGAGGTAAGAACTGCAATGGAAAAATTCCACCAATATGACCTTCTCCCATCCCAAATTCATATTTATGAGTATAGATCAAAAAAGTATCATTTTGAAGAAATACTTCATTCACAAGCTTTTCTGCTATTATATTCATAGAATCTATACATTGAAGCATGTCCATGAGATTGTAAATGAAGATAGAGATAATGTTTGAGGGAAATATTAACCTTCTCATTTTTCTATGCAGAATTTCTGAGCCGATAACACATTTAAGGCACTTATAGACACTTGGATAGTGGAATTTGAAAAGTATTTGCAAGTGATTTTCATCCAAGCATCCTGAAAAGGGCAGTTCCCAATGATGAATAGGGAAGCAGATTTAGTAGTTCCTTGGCCGATATTCCATCTATGTTACAATGTTAAAAACCCAAAAGCACCACAAACTCATCGATGAAAGTTGCAGACCTTGAACCCTTGAAAGACTACCCACCAGATATTAGAGAGACCCTCCCCTAGTAGTGACCAAAAAAAACAAAACACCTGAAATATGTGATGCTAGTGAAGAAGAAGAGCAATGATGGACCACAACAAATATTCAAAAAATTACAATTTGAGACCCTTATTCGACGAACCACCAAGTTTGAACACTAATGAACACTTCTTCATAATCCCATAGTAGCAACACAATACTCTTTGACTCAACTTCTTGACAAAGACTCTTTATAATAGCCCTAAGCTAAACTCGTATCACCTTTCAAAAAATGCAAATAGTTGCTTTCATCTTTAAGCTTTGGTTGTGTTAAATAGAACACTTTTTGAAACTTAGCTCAACCTTTAATGATGACTCAATTATCATCCACACAAGAGGATTCTCCAAAAAATTATAAATCAAATTGTAACACATGCTTTTGGATTAGTCTGCACACAAATGGAAAAAAAAGAAGCCCAATACATCATTTTAAATTAATACACATGATTTTTTGAACTTTCCACCCAAAAACATGATAAAAAGTTATTATACAAAATGTGCTTGGAACCAGAAAAAACATTATTAATTATTGAAAAGACAAACTATGTGTTATCCACGATCTTGTGAAATCCATAGCTGGATGTAGGTGACATCAACAAATATTTGGGAATCATCTTGCCCAGTGCAAATCCTTTGGTTCGCACATATAGATGACAACTCCACTTCATGTTATCAATATGCTCAATTAACCTCCCCTGAACACTTCATTTGCTAGCATGGCTTCTTACATGCCAAGCTACCTTGTGTGAATTCTTGCCATGAAACCATGCTTTAAAATATGCAACATACTTATCCCTCCACTTAGACCCCCACATAGCCTCTGTGGTAAGAAATTGTATATTAACAAATTTAATACACTTAGAAGACTTTCATCTCTTAGCATAATTTATTCTAGTTTAGGATGAAGCTTCCCTAAAAAAACAACATGTGTAATTTCATCATCTGTTTGGTCACATCCTAGATTAGCTAGAAAATCTGCCATGGCATTTCCTTCTCTGTACCTGTGTGAAGAATTTGATAGTGCCCTATCCTATCAAGCAATGACCAAATATGTTTTACTATGTACCCCAACTTCTAGTTGGAAATCTTATGCTCCTGACATGCACTTAACAAAATCAAAGAATCTCCTATTTGAATCTTGGGGAGCTTAAAATTGATTGCTAACATTAAGCCTTGTAATAAAGCTTGTGCCTCAACTGCATTATTAGATCCAATTTTCAATTTAAAGGAATTAGCACATAACACCATACCTTTATAATCTCTGATGATAACCCCTACTCTAGATGATTCTGGATTTCTCCTAGCAGCTAAATCACTATTCAATTTGAAAATACCAACTGGGGGAGGATTCCAACTTATGTAAATGCTTTGTTACTTTTTGAGTTGGCTGATGTAAACTCTCTTTGAAAGGAAAAGTAAGAAGTGGCCATGATAACATTATCTTTGAATCCTAGTCAATAAAAATTGAACCAACTTGCTTTAATTTTTGCACATAACCATTTACTATTTCTGAAATAGATTTCTCTAAAGAGAATAAGACCTGATTTCAAGTTAAGTTTTTCTTTTCTAAAAATGCATCTGTTTCTTTCCCACCATATATCCCAAACAATTGATGCCAGTATTATACTTCAAATGCTTGCAAAGAAGGATTTTTTATAAAGCTCTAGCCAACTTGAAAATAATTTCCAAAGAGTATCTAGAAATGATGGTTTCCAATGCATTTTAGTTTCTATAAACATCCACCATGTGTGTGCTACTAGACATAATAAAAATAAATGGTTGACATCTTCAAACTCTTGTTCACAAAGGACACATTTAAAAGGTGTTGCTATCCCTAATTTTGCAAGCTTGTCACTTTTCAAATTTTTATTTTTGATGGCTAACCATTTAAAGCAACCTTCTTTTGGCAAGAACTTTGAATTCCAACAAAAAATATAAGCTCTTTGTACCACTGCATGTGAACCAACTTGTGGAACTAATTTATAACCCTCCTTTTCTGTATAACAACCTAATTCTGCTTTTTCCCATATTAACCTATCAGCTCCTGTTGACTGGTAAACTGTTTGATCATGAAGAATAGATTGTAGAAGTCTTTTGTGCTCATTTTCCATTAGCACATTTGAAAAGTCCTTCCATTTTACTTTACCCATCAATGCATCTACTTGTTGAATGTAATCTTTGACCCTTGACCCCTAACCTTCAAATAACAAGATTTTAGTACTTTCAAAATTATGTAATGCATTTAGAATTGGATATCCATTCAACAAATCCTTCTAGAAAAATGCTTCATTACCATTATTTACCTACCAAGTTAAATGTAGGACAATTATTTTTCTACAAGAGATTAAGAAATTCCACATTGTAGATCCTAAAGGTGGATTTGAAACAGTAAGAATTCTTGATGGAGTTAAATTATCCAATACATATGTTGCATGATCCTACACCATTTAAAATGAGGCTTTGAATACATATGCCATACCATTTTAGCATCTAATGCCATATTCGTTTCCGCCATATTGTGAAGACCTGCACCCCCTTTTAATTTTCCTAAACAAATGATTTCCAGGGAAATTAAAGGTTTTTTTTCTTAGAGAAGTGAAGTTTGCATACCCAAATGTTGTTAAAATTATGCCAAATTGTTGAAGACACATTTGTTGCAGGTCTTGCATGTAGGATTGAAGAGGAGCCCCATGAGCTTCATTTTGATGTAAACCATTTGCATATTTGAATGAATTAAAGTTGTTGATTTCTCTTTCATTTTCAGTTCTTTATATGTATTTACAACCTTCTTGCATATAATATTTTGTGTGTTTGTAATTAGATTTCAAAGGGAGAGTCACCCTTTTCATCAGTGGTACTATAGTGGGAGTTCTTGAGTGTGTAGGTAGAAGAGCCAATGTGAGGTAGTTTGCACCAGGACCTAAGGGTGGAGAGTGTGTAGATTTTATTTGTAGATGGATGTGTAACCTGCAAGAAGACATTTTCAGAGGGTTTGAGGAAGTTAGGTTCACATGGTTGTAAATAGATCACTTAAGGAGGCAGTTTTCAATAATATTGATGAATATTGAAAGAGGGTTTTGTAAATAGATCACTGAAGGAGGCAATTTACATAATTAAAACTTGAGGATTCAAAGATTTGTGTTGGGGATTTGTGAGGCCTTGAAAATGGAAATGAGAAAGAATAAAATGACTTTTGTGAATGGATGGATTTTTGAGGATTCCTAGACTTAAGAAAATCAAAGAAATAATTAGATAGAAAGAGCAAGAAGAAATAAGAGTTGAGATGATAGAATTGTAGCAAAAAGTGGATGAATTAAGAAAAGAGATTGAAAGGAGAAAATGAGAAAAGAGAAGAGTTGATGGTAATTTTGATTATCCTTCTAATGATATTTTCATTGCAAGAAAGAAATAAGATATAGTAGGGTGTCAAAAAAGTGGTACAGAGGAAGAAGAGGATGACTATGAAGTAATCAATGAACCTAAATATGAGGGATGTCTATTGGAGGACATGAATGATGAAATTACAAAGGTTGCAACAGCAGTAAATGAGTTGAGTGCAATGGATAACATTGAAGAAGAGGACACCGAAGTTGAATCAATAAAAGAGGAGATAAAACTTGCATTTTGTGAGTTAATTGGTGATTCTAATTTGCTTATGAATTATATGAATGGAATGGGTGAATATGAAGAAGCTATTTTTTTTATTGCAGCAGTAAGGAAGAGAGGAATATCAGATTTTGATTAGGTTAGAACCATATCTAATTTGTGTTTGAATGATATAGCGAGTTACATTGAAGAAAGAAATGCAAAAGTGAAATTGGTAGTAGTTCATGAGGTAAAATCATATTTTAATGTATGTTTTGATGAGGATAAGAATATAGAAATGAATAAAGTTTTTGCAACAATGAAACAATTTGAGAAGGTCAAAATTGAGAAACAAGAGGTGAAGGTAAAAGAGGAATTTGATAAAGAGATTTATATGAATGACAATTTGTTGCAGGATGGAAAGGATGAATATTTTGCTTGTGTTACTAGTATTGAAATGGATGCAGAGGAGGAATATGGAAATGATGAATATCTAGATTGTGTTACTGACATTGAATTTGAAGCAGTGGTTATAGGACAAGCAAGTGATACAGTTGCATGTCTTGTAGAAGGCATAAAAGAAGAAAATAAAGTTGAAGATGCAATAGGTGATGAAAAGGTAAATTCAAAATTTAGTAAATTTGAGTATAATTATTTTCATGTTGAGATGGATGAGTTAGTGAATGCAGATGAGATGGTTTAGTTAAAGTTTATTAGAGATGATTGTGTAGAGAAGGATTTGTATGGTGTTGCAGAGTTAAGTGCAAGTGCATTTTGGTGGAGGTTGGTGGACTATGGTGGGTTGAATCCCACAAGATTGGAGAAGGATGTGAATTACACTAGGAGGAGGTGGTCAATTTATGGTCGAAATGATTCCACATTTAGGAGGTTGAGTGTAGAGTGCAAAGTTATCAGAGAAGGGATCTTCTTTCAGTTAAGTGTTGGAAGAGGAGAACAAAGAATTAATTGTAGGTACCGATTTTAGTAATGAAGTTTGTATAGGATTATTTGCAATCTGAAAGGGTGGTACTACCACTCAACTCCATTTGGTGAATCCATATTCACAAAAATTTTCCTACCCCGAGTGTCTGATGCAGGAGCATCTAGGGGTACTAGCAATCTTGCATCACCAAAAATGTTGTTATTTTATTTTGTTCATTTTCAATAAGGTCTTATGGGTTAGGAAGATAATATTTTAATTTGTGACAATGTAAATTCCCTTGGTGTGAAATTATAAATGTAATTTTGATGGGAAATTGGCCTCGGTAAAGCGGTAAAAGCATCTAGTGGGGGAATATTCCATTTGGGCATCCCTTTTAGGATGAGGACAAATAGTTTTTTCTTTTAGTATTTTTGGCATGTTTTGCATGTACAAGTTTCATAAACTATCATAAGGTGGGATGCAAAGAATTTTGCATGTTGCTTGCATGTCTTTGCATGCAAAATTGTAATCGACAACCTGTAAGGAATATGTAAGAGGTTGTAAGATGTCATAAACAACCAAATCTGATTGGACAAGAGTCTAGGCGCTGAAGAGAAGGTTGGAATGCATTAGACCTCATTTCTTATTGCAGATTTTGAAACTTTCAAGGTTGGGGTGTGGAATTCTCAAAGTGGTTTCAGGAGGTTGTTTTGTGAAACCATGGATTTTTTTCTCTTTGCTCAATCTCTATTTGTTGAGGCCTTTTCATTTGGAAACGGGGGCTTGGAGAAGTGAAGTTTGCATACCTAGATGCTATTGAAATTGTTCTAGATTGTTTAAGACACATTATTTTGCAAGTGTTGCATGCAGGATTGAAGAGGAGCCCATGAGCTTCATTTTGATGTAAACCATTTGCATATTTGAATGCTCAAAATAAAGTTGCAGATTTCTATTTCATTTTCAATTCTAGCCTTCTTGCATAGCATATTTTGTGTTTTTGCAATTAGATTTGAAAGGGAGAGTCTCCCTTTTCATCATTATGTCATTGTAATATTCTATATATATGCATGCAATCAAGGATAGGTGTGTAAGGGGGAAATCAAGAAGCATACATAAATCAACATGAATGAATCAAACAAAAGCTTAAATTCAAAGAAAGATTACAATTCCATACCCATTACTCATGAAATGAACAATATAAACTTACTGAATTCAATGAAATAAGTATTAGCAAACAAAGAACAAACAAATGAATTCACTAAACTATATATTGTTACCCATCTCATGTCGAAGTGTATCTACAATGATGTTGAATTATGTTGTATTGATGTGAAGCCTCCATTATGTGTTTGCAAAAGCATCAATGTGAAATCAATTATCAATTTATCATTACTTTATTGCATAAAAGATGTCAACTCTTTGATCCTTTTTTAGGATGAAGATTGTTATATAGAGTTTACGATTCGAGATGAATGTGCAAGATTAAACAATGTTGAATCAAGATCAATGGTTGAAAGTTGTTGAGAAGAATTAGATTGCTCAATTATCTTGTGTGATAAAATCAATTAAGGATGATAATTGATCAATCAGAGGAAGTAGATTGCATAATCAGTGGAACTGAGGAAATCATGTTGAGCTTTCAGTGGGATTGAAGAATAGATGAATCAACTAGGAAATAGATGGACTAGTCAGGAAATAGATGAGTCATTCAACCAATCAAAGTGAGCAATCGATTGTTGTGATTTGCTCAATCATAAAAGGGGTGAGGATAATTAATTAATTAACATTTTGGGTTGAACATGCAAGTCATGTTTGAATTTAACAAATAAGGTTGTATTTGTTTTGTTGAACTTTTTGAATGATGTTTTGAATAATTAATTTAATTATTCATGTTCAGGGTAAATTGATTTAATTAAACTATTGAGTGATAATAATTTAATTGATTTTTGGGAATAAGGTAAATTAGTGACATAATTAAATAATTGATGTTATTTAATTAATTAGAGGAATAAAGATAGATTAGGAGTTTATTAAATAAATGAAATTTATTTAATTAGGCACAAATGATGAAAATATGAATTAATTAAATAATTTAAAGACTATCTAATTCATTTAAGAAATTAGGTTTTTTGATGTAAATGATGTGAAATGTAGTGATATTAGATGATAATGATGCCAATGATGAGAAAATGTCATTCATGATGTGTGATAAGTGTTTAGGTCATTTTTACATGTTTACATTTTGCCCCTCTTTGAGACAAAGTACCGGTTGCTTTGTTTCAAAGAATTTGACGTTAAGATCAAGATTTAAAAAAAATTATATGCCCCATTGCACCCCAGTGGTCAGCGGAAAGACAATAGGACATTGGGTTGCCCCCTCGAGAGGTTCACCAGAAAAAATCATTTTTCGGGTTGGGCTTGCAACAATGTTCAATTTCAATTCAGATGCATACAAGACAAAAATTTAAGCTTATAGGACACTCATTTAGAGTTTAGATGTTCCCAGGAGCTCCTAATTTTAGCCTAGGATGGTTTCCTATGTAAAAATTAGGGTTTGGGAGGTTAAAATAGGTAATTAGGGTTCAATTTACCTCATTTGCATTCTCGACACTTAGTAAATTCTTGTCGGGCTGGATTCCTTTATTTTGCAATAATCGAGTTACAATGTTGAGGATTGTGGGAGCCCCACATCGCGTAGAGGCGGTTCGTGAATTTGAGAGGCCCACTAGCATCAGTATGGTGGTATGTACCTTCTCCCTTCCTATTTTTTTCTTTTTGTTTTTGAGTAATAAATGCTAGAATAGTTTTTAGGCGATAGTGGTAATTTCATGAAAATTACGCTTTTGTGTCATTCTTTCCACTTTTGATGTTTGTGAATGTACTGCTCTTGCATTTTTCTAATGCCTTTGACTAAAATGGTCACTTTTTCTCTAGATATTCACTTTTATTTTCGCTTTCATTTAAAATCTTTGCTTTTGAATTTCTTCATGTGAAATGGCTGCCATTGTGAAATATGTTCACTTTTGACAAAAATAGGTCTGCTATTGAATTTCTTGATCACTTTTGTCAAAAAAGTAATCGCTATTGCTTCTTTTTTTAGAAGTTTGAGCTAGTTTGTTTGCAACCTTATGTTTGTTTCATATTTTTGTATCAAATTATTAACATTGTGGGTTGAATGTTTGCAAGTGATTCTCAAACCACTTCACTTGAGAGAGCGACAATCACATTAGTTGTTCGATTTTTTTACTGGTTTCCATGATCTTAAATGAGATGTTCTATATGTTGTGAGGTTATGACATATCTACTACATGTTGATGATTAGACGTCACAAAGTGATGATGATTACCCTCAGGGAGAGATGGCACTCTGAGTCATCATCTTTTCATTTTTCGACTAGCAAGGCCATCATCACCTTGGAGGATGTATAGAGAATTCTCCATATTATGATTCATGTAGAGCTCGTGACCTACTCTATACGACAGGGTACACGTGCTATGCAACGAGTTATTAGTATTGGGTATCTTTGGTTTGTGGAGTCAAAAATAGACCTGTCTCCATTCATGGATATCATAGATCTTGTTCTTTGGTTTGATAGGATATATGAGTGCTTCTTTTTTGCCTTGTGTGTCCTCTCTTTACAAATTTAGGACACTCTCGACTCTTATGACTAGCATATTGATTGCATTCAAAACATTTACTTAGAAAACCCATTCCTCTTTCATGATAACCACCTCTTCGAAAAGATCTTCCTCCTTTGTTCTAATAGCCTCCTCTTTCTTTATTAGGTGACCCACTCAAACTATCAACTCCTTCATCTTTATGAGTTTGTTGTCCCCTACTAACTTGTGGTCCTCTTCCTCTAAAGCCTCTTCCCCTATTTCTTCCTTGTTGATTTTTCTTCCTCATGAGATTCTCTTCTACCTCAATGGAAAACTAATAGGCTTCCTCAAGAGTTCTCAAAGATACTAAACATAACTCATCTTGAAAATTTTATTTGAACCCTAAAGATACCTTTCCACCTTTTCCATATCCTCGTCACTATGGCCTGACCAAATCACTAACTTGTAGAACTCTTCAGTATATACTATAACTAACATATCCTGCTACTTCAGATTATGCAATCTTTTGAATAGATTATTTTGATAATCTACTAGAAGGAACTTCATCTTCAATTTAGCAACCATTTGATCCCAAGAAGTGAATTTTCCTTGTTTCTCTTGTATCTTTCATCCTGCACGTAATCCCACCATATTTCAACATGACATTTTAGTTGTGTACATGAGAACTTCACCTTTCTTTCCTCTACAACCCCTTTCTATTCAAAATACATATCTAAGTCATTAATCCAATCAATGAGCTCCTCCCCGTTTAGGCTTATAAAGTACATAGGAACTTCAATTCTTGGCTTGGCTTCGACATTTATAACAAATTTTATCAATATTTTTTCAACTATTTCTAGTTCTTCTTGATATTCATCATTGGCTTGTGGTTTCTCTTCTTCCTCAATTTCACTGAGATCATCAACAACTACTCCCCTTCATTGTTCCTGCTCCATCGCATCTATTTCAACTATCAGTTTCTACAAGATTTCCAAAATTCCTTCTTCGTGGCCTCTTTGGCCACCACCTCGAGCACCTCCTTGTCTCATTCTTCTTGGTGGCATGCTTCCCACTACTCTAACTCACAAATTCTTGCTGCTCTGATACCAAAAATAATGGAAAACTGATGAATTACAATCCCTATGCAAGACTAAAGACAGAAAGGAGGTAGTTTGAATGCAATTTACTTAAATGAGCAAGTAGGCAGGGAGGCAATAACTCATTCTCATTTCACCTTTGCAAAGAAATAGAAAATAGAGGCATCAAACAACCTCATCACATGAAACACATGATTACTAAATAGGTAATTACTTTGCAAAAGACTCCTTTGTTCACTCAAAACTACAACCAACTATTACAAGGCGATGGGAAATATAAGCTGCACAACTCCATTACTGTTCAATACATCAAACATGGGAAATTGCATAGTAACAAAGTCAAGAAGAACCCTACAGTATGTCTTGAGCAACAAGATAAGAACAAGAAAAACCAAACGAATGGATTCAGAAAGGAATCAATTCCTGATGCTCAACTTCTAGCCCACAACATTAACATTCAATTCCACATTACAACTTCATATTTTTCTAGAACAACACTTCAATTCTTCCTTCCCTAAAAGCCCAATTCCTCCTTCTATCACAGGCTAAAAGCCATCCTGCCAAAAACTCATATTAAAATGTTGCCCTCTTTTTTTTTAGAATCATTTCTTGTTGTTATCTTTGGGATTGACCTTCTTTTTTCCTTGTTAACCATTTCCTTTTTTTTTCTTGTTTTTGGCATCCACCTCCAAGCACCCCTTCGAACCGTCAAACCTCATATCCAATCATCAAATAAGCTCGATAGGAAACCCACCAAAGCATGGCAAGATCTGCCACTTGTCAAAGAAAGGCCAAGAAAAAAAAAAAGTAGAAACCAAAAAGGAAAATAAAAGTTTGCACTTTATAATTGTGATGCCCCTACATTAAATAGTTTATATATTTCTCATTTACAACCCCATAACACTAGCTACGCACATGTGTGCTCTTTGTTAGAACATGTTATATCACACATATAACATTAGCAAGCATGTTTTATGCTTTCATATATGCAAGAAACTTATCATTCTCTACCATAGAGCATCATCATATATGCATCGAACATATGGTTGCAACCATTCTTCAAATTCCTAGTATTATAACTAGCACCATATAGGTTTGACACTTAGCATCATCTTATCCACATGAGTCATATTCCATACACATTGGAAATTTTTTTGTATATATGTGGAGCCTAATTGATAGCATACCTATACCATTGTGTATAAATATGTAAGTTTATACATTTTGTAGAGTGGGAGAGAAACACATAGATTCTCATATAAATACTTTGAATATTTTCCATAGAAGTGGCATACTTTTTCCATTATGGAGTCAATGACCTTCTTTTCTAATTTATAGCATCATATATTGGTTGACCTAGGAATTACATAAAAAATAAATAAATAATTGATTTCAAATTATTATGATGAATGGTTATAATTTTATTATTATAATATGATCATTATGTATATCTACTTAAGAATTGCATAGTATGTTCACAAACATTATAACTCAAAAAAATTAGGATCATCAATTAAAATGTATAAAAAAATATTTGTGAATATACTAGAGATTCATACTTATTGTAGTGTATGTTACATGCATATCAACTCCTAGATCATTTATCATTAATGTTATAGGTCTCATCACACATTGATATCCTTCCTTTTGAAGATATATATTGCTATAAGGTGTGGAAACTAATATAGAACATAGGTATTTTATCCAAAACAAAGGGTATTACCATATGAGTCAAGGACCTCCTTTATGGAGAGGTTCATCTAAGTAGGACATAGGGAAAAAAGTCCCTAGATTAATATCATATGTGTAATCACATTTTATATATGTATGTACATGTATGTATGTATGTATGTATGTATATACATATATATATATATGAATATATATATGAATATATATATATATATATATATATATATATATATATATATATATATATATATGCTCATATGTATATATATATGAATATATATATATATATATATATATGCATATATATATATGAATATATATATATGCATTTATATATATATACATACACATATGCTATACATATACATATACAT
>VDFB02351643.1:0-45390 GCA_007258455.2 Sequoia sempervirens
TTTGGCATTCGGGCTATTTGGCTGGGTTGTTCCCTTATCCCTTTATGCCATGACCTTTGTTGAACTGACACTGTCACCCTCTGGATTCTAGCAAGCTCTGAGGGCTTTTGAAAAGGTTTCCTCAACTAGGGTTTGAGGTATATGAAACGATTGCCTTCTTTGTTCTCTGTTGTAGTATCTGATTTCTCTATCGGTCATAGAGAATTTAGCCGCTACAAGCAAATGTTAAGGGCACATGCTAGCAAGATGACCAGCTTTGATACCACTATACTAACCACCCCTAATTTTTTTATTTTTTAACTTGTTAGCACCAAAACATAAAGTAATGATAATCAACTTGATCTTCCTTCCACTTTTGATCATCAAGTTTCTAATGTGGGCGAGGTGAGAGCATATAGTGGTAAGGATTACATTAAACTGAGCTACTAAAAGTAAACCACTTGTTCAGTGGGTGAGTAAAGCATATTGACTTATGCAGTGGGTAGGTAACTTAATCTATATAATCCCGAAGTGATATGTCATGTTGGAAATCGGGCCTACAACTAACCAATCTTGTCTAAATTGGTCATGCATCACAACTAAAGTAAGCTCCTAATTAGGTTGTGCCTCTAATCTAGGTGGAAATACAGGCATAAGAGGCCTAGCCATGGCTGCTCCATTCTACTAATTGGCTGCCCTCCGCTGTTCCACATCATTATCTTGCCCCAAATGATCCAATCTCTATACCAACTGTGCAAGTTGTTGATTGGTCTCTTGAGCACGTTGGGATACTCTTTCTTGACCTCTAACCACTGCCTCCAAGAGTAGCATCATACGATCTTGCTCACCAATATTTCTTTCAGCTTCTTCTCTTCTTTCACCCATGTTTTCTAAACTAGTTGATCCAACTGAATGTGATTATGAGTGTTGTCCCTCTTCCTCAAAAGGCCAACGTTCACACAAGTCTTCTTCTCTTTCCCTCAATCTGTCTTGATACCTTCTTTCTCAATCACTAATGCTCATAGATTTATTTTACCCACTGGCTAGCAAGATGATTTGAGCTCTAATACCACTGTAATGGCTGCCCCTGATTTTTTTTTGCTTTTTGTTTTGCTGATTGGAAAGTTTGCTAATGTTTTGTTTGATGTTTTTCATATACCATTCATTGTTTCATTGCATTGCATATATTTTGACAATAAACGAATTAAATGCTTAAACAGATATAGCAATCAGATTTTACCCTCTTTCTCCTTCATATTAGAAGAACATTTAAAGAAATCTGAGCATAGGAAAGCTACCAAGGTTTGCACTTACAATCAGATTAATTAACAAGAGCAGATTACAACGTTTTCACACCACTAATAAGATACAGCAATACAATCTGTGCAATCAATACATTCTATGTTCATTACATGACTATGACAGTCAATAGAAAACTGAATATATCCAACTTGGAACCACATGCAAGGTCTGAAACGAACAGCAGCTATTTTAGGCATTGAAAACTCAGATGCATGACCACGTACAGGCCTATTACTGACTGACAATAACTAGTTTAGACCTGAAATAAGGGCTCAAACAGCAACACGGCCTCTCCGAACTTGCAACAAACAATACCAATGTGATGGGCAGCGAACCCCTTGCAAACCCAACTCCACAGACCAACGTCTCAAGCTCCAACGATGGCAAAAAAAGCCTATACAATAGCAGGCCAGTGGACTGGAAAAACACCACAAAGAGGGCGGCCTCCCAGGAAGGGCGATCTGCTCTATTAAATTAGGCTTTTTACAATAAATGCAAATGAGTTTATGGAATGAGGCACCTAGGTGTGGAGCTTCCAAAAAACCAATACCCAGAATGATATCACGTGCCAAAAAAAAGTTATGATTGATTTACCAAATTTTGTCCCAAGCAAGAAATGTTCAAAAATCACTGGAAACGGCTTCTAAACTTCTGAAAACCACCTTGAAATCAACGCCAAACCGAACTCCAACACACCAAAACCCCAAAGCTTTTCCTCAGAAGTATTCAAATATCTTCATCGTTTCAAACATAAAACACTAAGAAATCGGAAATCTGTGAAACACAAGGTGACCCCTGAGTGGAATCACAACAAACCCAGCTAGGGTGGATCTCTCACCACTGAAACCAGTACTAAAGATGAGAGTTTCCATCCTCAACCAGCTGCAAATGATAAACTGGAAACAATCCAGTAGAGTCTTCTTAAGTAGTCAAATCCATCCTCCCAAATGAGAACCAAAAAGCAAAATAAATTGAAGTGGAGGGAGAAATTAGGGCAACCTCCAATTTGAAACATTTTTCCCTCCAAAAACCCAATGCCCTTTCTAGCTTTTTAATATTTTGCTTTATACTTCAAAACATTATCAAATATTCCTGAAGGGAGGCATCCTTGCTCACAAGGAAACTATTTTGCCTTATTCAGCCTTCTAAAACAACGTTAAGTTATCTCATTAGGCACCAAGGTACTTTTCGATGACCACCTACCCCCTCACTTAAGTTATAAAGTTATTTTATTAAAATAACTTAAGTGACTAATTAAAAGAAAATATTAAATAATCCAACCTTACGCTCTCCAACACCACCATAGAAAAAAACACTGCTGAGAACACTATGGGTCTGAGACCAGTTTCTCGAATGTAATGTCCCCATTTTTCCCTGATATTGCTTATTGTTGATGGTTTCCTAGACTCAGTTGGATTGGGAGTAATAAGGGAGATAAATAATTAAATTAATTATTTGTAAGGTTATTAAATAAATAAATATTATAAAATAACCTTATATTTAATTAATTTAATAAAGTGACATAAATAAAATATTATATCATAAAGTCACTAAAAATAAAATAATATTATTTCTAGAAGCTTCTTGAAGATGGATTGAAAGAGTATAAAGAGAGGGGTCAGCCAAGCTTCTAGGCATCCAGGAATTGATATTTGTTTTGAAGAACTTGTTTGGTGAGGGAGCCAGCTAGGGTTTCTGCCATTATTGGACCTTTGGGAACGAGACTCTCATTGGTTGAGCAATTTTGGGGCTGTGAAACTATCAGCTAAGATTATTGCCAATTGTGGGCTTCATTTCAGAAGTTCAACTTGTGCTTGCATTGCAAATTTCGTGGCCTTTGGCCAAATTTGGAGATTAGGATTTCATATCAGCTTATTGAAGCATTTTGGAGAATCAAGTTTGGAGAGGTAGTTCTATACCTTCATTGGAGGATTATTTGCAGCTCTTGGAAGGTCATCATTGAAGATATTTGTGGACGATTTCAGTACAGTCATAATTCTGATATAAATCAGACTTTTCATCACTTGCTGGGCACTCAAGGCAGGAGCCACAATTTTGAGAAGGAAGGCTTCAAAAATTCTAAAATTAATCATGGAGGGGGGTGGGGTGTCTAGAAGATAGGGCGCTACCATTTGAAGGTCAGAGGATGTGTCTCAAAGGAGGATAGAATCATTTCTTGCTAACTGTTATAAGTTTTCAGACAATGCTGAGACCAACATTTTAATTCATAGAGACTTGTATTTGCATCGATTTTCACTCCTAAGTGGAGCACTCCATTCCTTCATGCCGGACAATGATTTCAAGGGTTTGAGAAAGGTTAAAAAGATTGCAAATTATTTATATATCAGTTGCAGATTGGAGAACAGGGGCAGCACTCATTGGGACAATTTGGCTTTGTGGGATCAGCATTCACATTGACTAAGGCTGCCTCCATTGTAGCAATGTGGGAAAGGCTTCATATACCAGCAAGTACAAAGATTGTGTGAGAAGTGTTTGACAATATTCCTTGAAAGGTTAAATCAACAAATTCACATCGGAACTTGCAAGGGATATGACATCGAAATTGACTTACTATAAATAGCAACTGCTAAAAATAGTAAGTACTCACCAAATATCAAACTGGCCAAAACATTAAAGCTCATCGGACAACTTCCACACGCTGCCCAAACAAGAAACCCTACACTGCACTGCCACTCAGACCAGTTGCTAAATATAGTACTTACTAAAAATAGTGAGCCAGAACCAAACTAGCCCGAAGGACATCGAAAATGTGGACATTACAATCTGCCCTTCCCAAAGATTGCTTGTCCTCAAGCAATGCCAGTACAACCCTGAAACCAACAATTTGATCCACACTGAATCCAAAAATGATCCCAAGGTCCCAAGTCAACCTAGGAAATTTGTAGCACCATCTACTCACAACACTGTCCTGAAGAGTACCAACACAATAGACCTCCTGAAAACCTCCTGTAATAAGTGTAATCAAATACTGTATAGACTCAATGAACTCCTCAAAAGAATGCCCCTCAAGAGAACCGAATTGATGTGCCACAAGAGTAAACTCTAGAAAGTTAACACTGTCTCTCTCATCCCAAATCGTAGTTGAACTACAACACAATGTGATTCTTGGGTTCCAAGTTAGTCTCATAAAGTAATCACCATGCTGACGCTACGCCACACTAATCATAACTGTCAAACCAATGTGCCCAAACTGCACTCTCCTATCTAGGACCCTCAAAGAGTAAAATTCATCAAAGCTCATAATAAAATACTTGAAAGGATTGAAGTCAATACCATGAAATATATCCTGCCAAGGTAACTCAAAGAAGACTACATCAGTAAACTCACTGCCAATCACGATCCTGGGCAGCATAAAAAACACCCTGCTCAACCAAAAGAAATAAACCCTGGCATGACACCTCATGATGCCCCAAATATGAAGCAAGTCAATCTTTGCCATATCTCTGAAATCAACCAACCAAGAAATGCTTTTGTTGTCGCAAACCAAAATCATAACATCAACACACAACCTCCAAGTGTCAAAAGAAAGGTTCCAAACACACCAACACACCCAAACCACTGCAATCATCCAAACATCATTTGAAATAATGCATATCATCTCCATGAAATAACTGCAATGAGCATCACTCACCAAAGTGGAAGCAATAAATAAATGAACTGTGTCCGGAAAAGCACTCACAACTAGCTACCCCAAAGCCTGCCAAAACTCAAAATTAGTCTGCTCATCAAAAGATGTCACCATAACCAACGAAAAAATTTAAGGGTAGCAACAATCAAACTGAAGTCCTACGGAAAGCACAGGAGAGATTAGTATGGAGGTAGCAATAGAATCATCTCCTAGGATCAAATCATCTCTGCCATCCAGCCCCAACCGTGAACTACTCAACTGTTGGACTGAAGAAACCATCCAACTCATCTGCAGATCCGAACCCGAAGTCATGTACAAGTTGATTGGGAAGTGGGCAATGGTACTAATACTGGAAGTTGACCCACTACTCCAATCTTAAAACAACACCTCATGATTGGAAACTACACTTAGGTCCCAAATCTTGTAATCAAATCCACTCTCATCACTGAAATTGATTAGGTCTCTATCATCCAACCCAAAAAGTGGATTATCATGAGTCAAATTAGCATCCGACTCAAATAAAGGATTATCAACAAACTAATAATTATCCTCAACTCCCAAATCAAACCAATCCTCCTACTGATCCAAACTCCTATTTTCTAATTTTTTAATACAATGCGCAAGATCATACTCCTCCTGAATGCAATCAAACTCCTCCATTACATCTTTGATCTCCCTTGCCCTTTCTTCGCTTTCCTTCTCCCTAAACTGTTGAGTCTCATAGAGTTGATTGTTTGCTTCAATAAGTGCCTCTTGGACACTTACCAAAGCAAGCTTCATAGAATTAAGCTCAATGGTGAGTTCACTAACCTCTCCCCTTAATTGTTTAGTCAAGGACAAAGTCTCATCTACAAACTTGGTGGCTATATCTCTATCATGCATCATGTGTAAGTAAGCTGTTTTAAATTCTTGCATAGATATCTTCATTGTTTGCAAATTAGAAAATGAGATATTAAGCTCATTTTGTCCTATCGATGCACTTTGGATTAAGTTTTCCACATGCATATGTTTGTTGTCCAAACTTGATAAAATATGCACCTCATTTTCAGCGGATACCAAGAATTGTCTTTTCCAATCATAATCAAACCAAAGTGACGAACTGCTGTTATGTTGCATGTTAAAATCAGAATTAGACTCGTACTTGTCATCAAAGTCTCCAAGGCTGTCCCAAAACACTTGTGTCTCTCCCTTATCATTCCCAATAGTGGACTGTGAATCCAAATCAACCAAGCTACAAGGTCTCAGCTCAAAATCAGCTACCTGCAATGTGAAATCAGATTCCTTTTCAAGATTGAAAACATCACTATCAATGCCATCTCTATGCATGGCTCTCGGGATGAAGTAAGGACATCATTACAATCAAAAAGAAATTCATCCCAATGTGGATCATTGTTATACTTAGGTGCCAACACACCCGAATCCCATGTGTAGAAAGGTTGATCGCTTTGTTTTGAGAATAAGCGTTCACTGTGCTCCTCATGAGTAGTTGCCTTTCTAAATAAGTCACTCTCCAACTCATTATGACTAAAATCATCATAAGCATCTCTCTCCATAGACTTGGTTTGGTATTCTAACTCAAAGCCACCTGTGTCACCATTACCCACATAGGGAAAAGAATCATCATTATTAGCTGATTCGAGGGCATCATCTCTTTTATTTTCAACATGCTCATCATCTAAAGGTATCTCAACTTCATTGGATAGCTCTACAGGTGTATACAGGGCTATTGTTTCGTCAATTCCTTCATGCACAACCTCTTCTACAGCAGTTGCATGCATGACCAAATAATCATCCTGAGGCTCCATCTCACATTCATCAAGTTTCAAAGCAATCACTTCATCTGATTTTTCTGCTATGAACTTCTCTTCAACCACCTGCACTTCATTGAACAAGTAAGGTTTCAACTTTGCCTCCTCAAAATGAAGTTTTGGATCCTTCTTATCAAACCTCTCTATGAGTCTCTCAATAAACTCAATATAAGGTGTAATATGAGTATGCTCCATTATGATCATCCCATGATGCCACCACTTATGTGCAACTCCATCAAGGTGCATAGTAGCATATTTTATGGATTCTTCTTCTAGCATGGGGTTTAGATTGAAGTATGCGTCCACCCTTTGAACCCATGCTCTTGCTGAAATCTCACTGAACCCATCAAAATAAGGAAGGATAAGTTTTCCAACTTCCCTTTGTAAATCATTATGATGTTCTCTATTGCCCCTGTTGGATGTATGCCTCATCCTGAGATCTATATAATCCCGCAGTGATATGTCATGCTGGAAACTGGACCCTGCAGCTAGCCAATCTTGTTTAAATTGGTCCTGCATCATAACTAAAGTAAGCTCTTGATTAGGTTGTGCCTCTACTCTAGGTGGAAATATAGGCATAAGAGGCCTAGCCATGGCTGCTTCATTCTACTGATTGGCTGCCCTCTGTTGTCCCACATCATTATCTTGCCCCAAACGATCCAATCTCTGTACCAACTGTGCAAGTTGTTGATTGGTCTCTTGAGCACATTGGGCTGCTCTTTCTTGACCTCTAACCACTGCATCCAAGAGTAGCATCTCTTGCTCACCAATATTTCTTTCAGATTCTTCTCTTCTTTCACCCATGTTTTCTAAACTAGCTGATCCAACTGAATCTAATTCTGAGTGTTGTCCCTCTTCCTCAGAAGACCAATGTTCCCACAAGTCTTATTCTCTTTCCCTCAATCTCTCTCGATACCTTCTTTCTCTGTCACTAATGCTCATAATTTGTTTTACCCACTAGCTAGCAAGATGATTTGAACTTTGATACCACTATAATGGATGCCCCTGATTTTTTTTGTTTTCTGTTTTGCTGATTGTTAAGTTTGCTAATGTTTTGTTTGATGTTTTTCATATACAATTCATCGTTTCGTCGCATTGCATATATTTTGACAATAAACGAATTAAATGCTTAAACAGATATAGCAATCAAATTTTACTCTCTTTTTCCTTCATATTAGAAGAACATTTAAAGAAATCTGACCATAGGAAAGCTACAAGGGTTTGCACTTACAATCAAATTAATTAACAAAAGCAGATTACAACCTTTTCACACCACTGATAAGCTACAGCAATACAATTTGTGCAATCAATACATTCTATGTTCATTACATGACTCTGACAGCCAATAGAAAACTGAATATATCCAACCCGGAACCACATGCAAGGTCTGAAACGAACAACAACTATTGTAGGCATTGAAAACTTAGATTCATGACCACATACAGGCCTATTAGTGACTGCTAATAACCAGTTCAGACCTGAAATGAGGGCTCAAACAGCAACACAACCTCTCCGAACTTGCAACAAACAATACCAATGTGATGGGCAGCAAACCCCTTGCAAACCCAACTCCATAGACCAATGTCTCAAGCTCCAACGATGGCAAAAAAAGCCTATACAACAGCAGGCCAGTGGGCTAGAAAAACACCACAAAGAGGGTGGCCTCCCACAAAGGGCGATCTGCTCTATTAAATCAGGTTTTTTACAATAAATGCAAATGAATATATGGAATGAAGCGCCTAGGTGAGAAGCTTCCAAAAAACGAATACCCGGAATGATATCATGTGCCAAAAAAAAGTTATGATTGATTTACCAAATTCTGTCCCAGGCAAGAAATGTTCAGAAATCATTGGAAACAGCTTCTAAACCTCTGAAAACCACCTTGAAATCAATGCCAAACCAAACCCAAAAGAAACCAAACTCCACCACACCAAAACCCCAAAGCTTCTCCTCCAAAGTATTCAAATATCTTCATCGTTTCAAGCATTAAACACTGAGAAATCAGAAATCTGTGAAGCACAAGGTGACCCCTGAGTGGAATCACACCAAACCCAGCTAGAGTGGATCTCTCACCACCGAAACCAATGCTAAAGATAAGGCCATAAGGGTTTCCGTCCTCAACCAGCTGCAAATGATAAATTGGAGGGAGAAATTAGAGCAACCTCCAATTTGAAACATTTTTCTCTCCAAAAACCAAATGCCCTTTTTATCCTTTTAATATTTTTCTTTATACTTTAAAATATTATCAAATATTCCTCGAGGGAGGCATCCTTGCTCATAAAGTAACTATTTTGCCTTATTCAGCCTTCTAAAACAATGTTAAGTTATCTCATTAGGCACCAAGGTACTTTTCGATGACCACCTACCCCCTCACTTAAGTTATAAAGTTAAGTGATTGATTAAAAGCAAATATTAAATAATCCAACATTAGGCTCTACAATGCCACCATAGAAAAACACTGTTGAAGACACTATGGGTCTGAGACCAATTTCCCAAAATTGACTTACTATAAATAGCAACTACTAAAAATAGTAAGTACACACCAAATATCAAACTGGCCAAAACATTAAAGCTCGTCGAACAACTTCCACACACTACCCAAACAGAAACCCTACACTATACTACCACCCGGACTAGTTACTAAAAATAGTAAGTGAGTCAAAACCAAACTAGCCTGCAAAAGGACATCAAAAATGGCGACATTACAGTTGTGACCTAAGTGCTACTTTTTGTTAGTTTATTGTATTTTGATTGTTTCAAGGGTGAGGGTCCCTATGGTCTCCATCTTTCAGCTTTACTTTGGTTTCCTGTAGTTTAGTTTTTGTTTATGGAAATTTTTTGGTGATAGCTGGTTGGTCATTTGTTCTAGTTTTGTTTGTCTGTTGTGCCCTAAGTGCTACTTTTTGATAGTTTATTGTATTTTGATTGTTTCAAGGGTGAGGGTCCCTATGGTCTCCATCTTTCAGCTTTACTTTGGTTTCCTGTAGTTTAGTTTTTGTTTATGGAAATTTTTTGGTGATAGCTGGTTGGTCATTTGTTCTAGTTTTGTTTGTCTGTTGTGCCCTAAGTGCTACTTTTTGATAGTTTATTGTATTTTGATTGTTTCAAGGGTGAGGGTCCCTATGGTCTCCATCTTTCAGCTTTACTTTGGTTTCCTGTAGTTTAGTTTTTGTTTATGGAAATTTTTTGGTGATAGCTGGTTGGTCATTTGTTCTAGTTTTGTTTGTTTGTTGTGCCCTAAGTGCTACTTTTTGTTAGTTTATTGTATTTTGATTGTTTCAAGGGTGAGGGTCCCTATGGTCTACATCTTTTATTGTATCAAAAAATGATGACGATGATGATGTTACTCTTTTATAATATAATATATTATCATGCTAATTTTCTAATAATGTTGATAGGTGGGGTGCTGTAACTTCTAGGGTTAATTCCTCTCTTCTATAATGTCTTGGGTGGGTGTTGTTTTCAGTCAGCATAGCATTTTGATGCCCTATTTTTGTTTTTGTTGTATTTTTTGGACCTCACAACATTTTGTTAGTCGGTCATCCAAACCCTTATTACTTATTGCTTTATATTTCATTTTTTCGGCAAGGGCCCCTATGGAAGCCTCAATATTATCTAAAAATAACAATTTTCTAATAATAATAAATGGATATAATATATTAGATATTAGTATAATAATGATAATTTTCTAATAGATGGATACTATACCAATGTGAATTTTATTATTATTGTTATTATCTTCTTTTTTAACTCTCTTTTACCTACCCTTGTTTTTCTTGATTATCAAGCTCTCCATACCTCCTCTTGACCTCACCAACAATTTAGCATAAGCATACTAAAACATTTACTTGGACTATGGAAACATCATGACTACAACTGTTAGTTTCCTTGACAAAGCTACATTACATTTTTTCATAGTACCAAAAACTTCTTCAAACAATAATAATTAGAACAACATATCGACAGAGGCAACTGAAAGTGTTTTACATTAAAACTAAATCTGATATGGCTTCAATTAATCTGATCTAAAGCTTCAAATCCTCCCTAGTTAGAATTCAAACAAAGTTTCCCTAGCTTATGGAAAAAATGTCCATAAAGGATTGACATATTGTGCTTCAAACCATGGCTACCTTGCAAACTAATTCAAAGATCAAAAGAAAGTAAATATGTTATGAATGAATATCTTGAAGTGTAATGTAAATATTAAAGTTAGAAAAATAGATGGTATCCTTGCATGCTAGATCATGGCTTGAATTTACAACCAGGTTTCAGCTGATTTATATGACCATACACACCTTCAGCGGAAGTTTTCTCTCCCTTCCAGAAGGATTGATCAAGCCTTTGCTCTTCAAACTCTCCAAAGAAACCTCCTCACCTTCATTAAAGCCAATAGCTTCTATGTCACCTAAATTTATAGGGATATACTTTGGCAGTCCTGCACTCATACCTGAATAACAAAAATAAATCAGTAAGGTAATCTTAATTGAGATAGAAGTCCAAGAATGAAGGTAGCATCAGACTGGATACATAAGCTTTACATTAGACTCAATCTCAGGTAAATTAAAATATTCTCTTCTGTGTGCTAAGCTAGCTATTTCCTTGGTTTATAATAAGACTTATGAAAAGTTGAGTTCTTGGAGTGTTGAAGAAAAGATATCATTTTGAATTACTCTAAGTTCATTTTTATGTTAAATTTTTAACCCAAATCATGAATGCCAAATCAAGGTTCTTTGGAGGTTAATGAATTTAACAATTATAAAGCTGACATGCAAAAGCCAACAGCAATCCATACATGAAACAACTTTCTGCAGTGAAACACACACATTCCTTCACTCCCCACATAATTTCTGTACAGGACCATCCGTGAAGACCAGATATAAAGTTGTGTTAATTTGTATCTTTTAGATATTTCAGTTCTTATTGTAGTCAAAACTTGTAATAATTTCTACATAATAGTTGGTGGGTCCTGTTTTGAGAACATTTTACGCATTTGTCTAAGTATATATTATAAACCAAGTGCATATAAGTAGTCCTCCTGAACATATGTATACTGTGTATTTAGTAACTTTTGTGGTCTTCGCTATTAAGGTAGTTTCAAGTTTATAACATTTTATTGACCAATGACTTTAAATTGAAATGCTTAAATGGCAGAAATGTATCTATCCTTCATTTACCCTTATTTTGAATATTTTCCATCCATTCAATTTTATATATTTCATTTTATTTCCCTTAATTTTTTCTTTCTCTTGTGTTTAATGAATGGATAACAATAATCTAAGGATATTATTTTTATGATGGTTAATGTATTACGTACATTGTGGAAGATGACAAGAACAAACATTGATAGAATCTCTTGTAGCTTCCCAGCCACTAAGATAAGATGTGGAAGATGACAGAAATAAGCACTGATAGTTTAGCCTGCAGTTTCCCAGCTACAAGAGAATCTGTAAATAAAAGTTACAGGACATTTATAAATAAAACCTGCAGAATGTCTAAAGCTCCACTTCCACGTGATATTTATTATTTTTCTTTTTCTTTTAATCTGAAGATTTTGAATGTATTGAAAGTTGAAAGACTTCCAGAATTCATGAGTTTGTTACCAGAACCATCAGAAGTTCTATTTCTAATCATGTTGAAGATTCAACCATATAGATGAAATTTATCATTCACCATTTTTTTCGAGTTTGCATTATCTTTAATGAAGGATTTCTAGTTGTTTTAATTATTCTCAATTGACAGAACAAAGATTTTTTTTGTTTATAAAATTAAAGATTTTATTTATGTACAGAATTTACGAAAGGAACCAACAATCATACAAGTACTAAAGAAGAATAAAGAGCTTGCATGTCAATTTTTGACAACTTAAATGCCAAGACCCTTCATTCCAACTGTCACAGGAACAACCATTAAGCTTGAAGACACATGGCACATAGACCACATTCCAAAACCCAGAAACATAAGGACAAATTAGCAAGCAGCCTAAATGGTTTCATCAAAATCTAACTCGAGCAGCCAAAGGACACCGCCATATATGAACATCTCCAGATCTTAAGTTCACATGTGTGTTAGCCAGGCTGTCCACTTCTTTGTTGAACTTTCTTCAAACACGCTGTAATTCCACATGAGAAATTTTTTAAAAAGAAGATGAATGACCCTAATAATAACCAATCAATTTTTAGTACATAGTAACCCATGTTCATAGCATTGAGAATAATTTGGGAGTTCCCAAAAACTTTCAGGGATTCAATTTTGTTCTCCTTAGCCATCATTTAGCCCAGTTCAAGGGTCTGAACTTCAGTTATATTATTTGTTGAGGACCCAAGGCCCACTACATTTATAAGACAAATTTCCCTATTATGATAAAGAACTCCACCCCTAGCAACACCTACGTTTCCCTTAGAAGGCCCATCAAAGAAAAGGGCATGTCCAGTTAAAAAGGGGGTTGGACATCTTGCTGAGAGCATTTCTTCTTGCTACACTGTGTTACCGGGTTCCTTGGTTAGGGTCCCCGTGCCCATTCTTGGAGCAACCAATCCGGGAGTGCTCAGGAGCGCCCTGGACACCTCGGGTTCTCTATGGGTTCGCGAGATGCGAACCCACAAAGAACTTGGGGCATCCAAGGCGCTCCCGGGCACTCCCAAGTGCTCCCACGGGCGCCAACACCTAGAGGGCACCTAAAGTGAATGCAAAAACATAAAAAAACTTACCTAAAAAGTGCCATAATCCCTAAAAACGCCATCTAAAGCCCATTCAACATTTCATTGGGGCATCCGAGGCGCTCCCGAGCACTCCCAAGTGCTCCCACGGGCGCCAACACCTAGAGGGCACCTAAAGTGAATGCAAAAACATAAAAAAACTTACCTAAAAAGTGCCATAATCCCTAAAAACGCCATCTAAATCCCATTCAACATTTCATTGCTCTCCTCAAACACATTCATCAAGCATATTTTTCCATTTTTCCATTTTGAAGGGTTGCTGGTTTTTCGAAGGAGATTGATCAAAGGGTGCCAAAGGATAGAGGATAGCTTACACAAAGGAGATCTAATCATCTAACGTAAGCATTGTAACTGATTTTTTAGTTTTCTAACAAATTGTTTCAAGTTTTTGACAAATTTTTCCAAGTTTTTTTTTAAATTTTCTTAGAAAAGACAAAACAAGTTTTGCTATTTGTTTCAATGTTTTTTGGTGTTCATTTTGAACTTTCATTAGTTTATACTCTATAAATTATACATATTGTAGGGTTGTATTTATTTATTTATTTTGTAATTTAAAGTTTTATAATTTCTTATAACAGCAAAATCAAATTGCAATCTATTTGAAATGGCCACAAGTTCAAGTTTAGTGGGTGTTGATGCAAACAAAAAATTCAAAATTGATCAAGCATCTCCTTTATGGAATTATGTTACGATGCTTGAACCACTTCTAGGAGGTGGGGCATTCATTTGGGATTGTGGTGAGTGCGGAGTCCAATTTAAGAGCTCGTATAGTCGAGTGAAAGCTCACTTATGTGCACAAAGTGGGAAAGGGATTAGAATATGTGAAGGGTGAAATAAGAAGGGGTTGCCAATGGAAAAAATTATGGCATTCATTAGGGAACAAGAACAAGTTATGTTGTGAGTGAAAGAGCAAAATTAAGATCTCATCCATTAGCAAAGAGAACATCAATGACTTTACCTATAGGTTCAGTAATGGCCTCTCAAAATCCTTTCTTGGAGACAACCTCTATCCAAGTAAAGATCCCACTCTTTCCCGCAAAAAAGGCCCATTGTATAAGGCATTTCAAACTGAAGCAAGAGACATTGCAAACGAAAAAGTTGCACATTGCATTTATACCAATGGTTGTAATGTCTCTATTTTTAGCACTACAATTTCTAGTGATTGTTAGCCTATTTTCGGAGGCCCGTAGGCTAGTCAAAGGCAGAATTAGGGTTTCCTATTTTCTAGGAAGTTTCCTTCTGATTTTTCAAGAGTTGCATGCAGAAGTTTGGCATAGTGGTTTCTGGGTCTTTCTGGGTTTTCAAAATGGTGCAACATGCATGTGCATCAGATGACTTTTCCAGACTTGCTATTTTTAGTAAGTTGCGACAGCTGCCTAGTTTGTACTTAAAATGAGTTTGGGGTCACTTACATTTTTAGTAGTATGCTATTTTTAGTAGGTTTTTAGTAGGTGCTATTTTTGGTAGTGCTATTCTTAGCAGCAATTTAGTAGTGCAATGCAATGTCATTTTTGGTAGGGCAGTATTGGTAGTTTGATCTCTAGCATCCTTGCAGCCTATTTTGGCAGGTTTGCTAACTTAAGTGATTTCATATTTGATGAGCATAATGTTTTTAGTGAAATATTTGCTAAGGTATAATGGGACGCCACTTTTGGGGGAGATAAGTGTTTTATAAATTTTATCACTTAAGTTATTTTGGACGCCTAACTTTATGAGTATTTGCATTTTTTTAAAAAGTTATACGCCTAAGTCAAGGAGATCAAAAAGTGAAGTCAAAATGCAAATTGAAATGAATGGCTAATTCTCATTTGGGCGCCCTATTTGGAGGGAAAAGAAGTTTGAATTCAGGGTTGGAAAAAGCTATAAGTAAGAGGCCTTGCTCTCTCATTTCTTTATCCATTGTTTATCATAACGAAGTGCTGCCGAAATTGTTGCAGAACCCTTACTTTGAGGAACGCATACCTCCTAGCCCCTTTCAGTTTCGTACTTGCAATATAGTACCTAGCTAATTCAATGACTGCTCTTCACTCAAAGGTGTAGATTGAGCTTATTGGAGATGGCTTGCTTTGATGTTTTCTGATTTTGGAGTGCTTTTCATCATTTGAGGAATTGCTGGTCCGTGCTTGGCTGAAGCAAGGTTTTGGTCATATCTCACTGAGGAATTTTACTATTGTTATGGGTACTGACTCTAATGATTCCTCTAGCCTGGGCGCCCCTTTGCTCCAAGTATCAGATTTTTTGATTGAGATTTGGATTTTTAGAGATGGACGCCCTTCCCTAGGAGGTCATACTTCTTGTTGCAGCTGCCTCGGGTTGCCTGCCAGTCATTATGTTGCTGTTTGGTTTGGTTTCTTGGCTTGATGTGGGATGCCTAGCCTCTAGGCTTCCAATACTTTCAGTTTGAGGTCAATTGGAGGTGATTTGATGAAGTTATGAGCGTTTTGGTGATTCTAAGGCTTGCTGGTATGATTTTCTGATCGCTGCAATTATACATCAGACCTGATATATTCTTCCGTTTCGTCATTATTTCATATTGGTTATCTTGTATTTGATATTGGAGATTGCTTCCTAACATGTTGATTATCCATTGATATGTATATGATATATCTCCTTTCTAGTGCAGCTGAAACTTGATATTGTAGCGCTGAATCAGTAGTACTGATCAGCCTTTTATATTTCTACACTTTACTTTTTGTTATGCCTGCTGAAAAGTGGAAGAGGTCGGTTTGCCGCCTAGACATTTCATTTCAGTACTTGTATTTCCACTCCTGCTGAATAAGTGGTTGAGTTTCTTTTCATTTCAGTACTTTACTTTCCATTGTAGCCCGCTGAAAAGTGGAAGAGGTCGGCTAGCTGCCTAAGGACTTTCATTTCCAAGTTGGTCGACTGAGTTGTCAACACATTGTAATTCCAGATTCAATATTTCAATTAACAAAATCCCCTTTCCAACATATGCTCTCATCTTGCCCACACTGGGATCTGGGTGATTAGAAAGTGAAGGGTTGCATTTTAGTATTGCACTTTCAATTTCAAATTTCATCTAACGATCCCCTTGCACCGTGTGCTCACACCTTGCCCTCATTGGGATTTGAGTGATCAAAAAGTGTAGGGTTGCATTCCAATTGGATTATCTTCATTTATCTAACGTTAACAGGTGAAGTTCTTGTGTTAAAATTTGGGAAAAAAGTAAGGGGATATTTCAATGGTCTTGCTTTCAACCTGGTGAGATCACCATATTGCCATGAAATGGTGGCAGCAATCAATAGTGCACCTTCTGGTTTCACAGGTCTTGGGTATGGAAAGGTGCACACCACCTTATTAGCAAGAGGAAAAGAAATTGTAGAGACCATTCAAACCAATTAGGAACCCTTGGATTGAAATAGGAGTGTCTATTGTTTCTGATGGATGGAAAGATTGCAAACACCGACCTTTACTAAATGTTACTGCAGTGTTCCCCAAAGGGGCAATGTTTTTGAAGGCAGTTGATTGTGAGGGGCAAATCAAGGATGCAGAATTCATTTCTAAAATTCTCATTGAGTCCATAGAGATGGTGGGTCCTGAAAATGTGGTTCAAATCATTACGAACAATGCAAAAAATTGCAGGGTTGCAAGTACTTTGGTTGAGGAAAGGTATGCACACATTTTTTGGACACCATGCACCGTACACTCCCTTAACTTGGTGATGCAAGCAATTGGCACTCAAATGGAGTGGGTGAAAGCTATATACCAAGAGGGTGAGGAGATCCAAATGTTTGTGACAAACCACCATAGGTCACAAAGCATTTTCAAGACTTTCTTGAATTTGGAATTGTTGAAGGTAAATTTAATTTAATTATTTAATTTGTTTTTTAATTTTATTTATGCCATGTATACTTATATAATATGTTTTAATGTGTTATTAACTTATGTTTTATATGATCCTAGGTTGTTGAGACCCGATTTGCATCACACACAATCATTTTGAAACAACTAGAGAAGGTGCGAGAGGCATTGGATGCCATGGTTATTAGCAACCAATGGAGTATTTGGAAGCAATCAAGTTCAGAGAGGGCCTAGAAGGTCAAGTCATTGATCCTAGATGATGATTGGTGGGCTCGTGTGGACTATGTCTTGAGTTCCACCGAGCCTATCATGGGTATGATCAAGTTTGTTGATACAAATCGACCATGTTTGGGGGAAATCTATGATGGCATTGACTCCATGATAGAAAAAATAAAGATCATAATAGCACAAAAAGAGAATGAGCTCGAAGAAACATTTTTTCGAAGTGTTGAAAAAATCATTCATCACCGCAAGAACAAGATGAACACACCATTGCATCTCCTTGCATATGCATTGTCTCTGAAATACTATAGTGCACAGATACTTGCTTTACCAAGGAGAACTCCACCATATAGAGAGTGAAGTTGCTAATGGGTACAAGCGAGCATTCAAAAGACTCCTCTTAGATCCAAAAGTGGTGGAAAATGTTAGGAAAGAGTTTGGCATGTTCATCTCAAGATGGAATCATAGTGTATTTGTGCTCTTCAAGACCAATACAGTGTACATGCTCGTACATGGTGGTACCTCCATGGGCAAGATTATTTCTTCCTCCAACCTCTTGCAATCAAGATTCCATCACAAGTAAGCAATTTTTATTTTTTATTATTTAACATTTGTATGGTAGACTTTAGTACTTACCATTCTTTAATTTATTTTGCATCTTTCTATTTTAAAATTTTAATTTGCTTTGGTTTTTTCTCCAATTTCAACAGGTTGCAAGTTCTTCGGCTCAACAGAATTGGAGTACATACTCCTTTATCCACTCAATGAAACGTAACTGGTCAGCTGCAAAAAAAGTAGAAGATTTGGTCTATGTCCATTCCAACTTGCGTCTTCTATCACATAAGCAAGATGAGTACAAGGTTCAATGAAGCATTGGGACATAGCCCCTAAGTGTGACAACTTGGATGCATCTATTGCAAAGCTTCCTAGAGTCATCTATAGATAATGATGATGATGAGACTCTTACACATGATGCACTAGTACGAGTGGCAATGCATTTACTTATGGTTCAAATGATCTTAAACCAAGCAATGACCTTGATCTAGATCCTTTTGATGATTGATGAAGATTGAAGACAATTATACAAACTTTTGATCGTATTTATTTCAATTTTGTAATTGTAATGATTTTCATTTGAATCGTGACTCTAGACATATATGATATATGACATAATATTGAAATTTTGAACTATCAATTGACATTTATCTTTATCACTACCATTGATCAATGAAGCAGTGATGATTGATGAAGTATCATACTATCAAATGTATTTACAATCTTGTATATTTTTATTTATTTTGCATATACATTAATATATATATATATATATAACAGCCATACCCAAACGTACCGTACCCAAGGAAAAACTATTGTCGTACCAATGTACCCGTATTTCATACTTGTACCCGATCCCGTACCAAAATGGGCAACTTAGAATTTTGAGTATATTATCTTTCCTAGCCCTTTAGTCATGATATCTGCTAACTATTCTTCTCACCTACAAAACTAAATTTCAACGTTCTTGTTTCATACTAACTCTCTTATATAATGGTGCTTTAGTTCAATTTGTTTTGTCCTTCCATAAAAAACTATATTGTTACTTAATTGTATTACTCCATCTTTGTTATTAAATATTATTGTAAGATTTTGTATTCTTCTCATAGACCTTCAAAAACTCTCATTAACCAAACTCCTCCTATCATGCTATCATTAATGCAACATACTCTGCCACTGTACTGGATAATAGAGCTGTAATATGCTTCTTTGAACTCCATATAATCAATCCACTTCCTAATACTCCTTGTTAACTCCTTGTTAATGCAACATACTCTGCCCCTGTATTGGATAACACAGCTGTATTATGCTTCTTTGAACTACATGTAATCAATCCACTTCCTAATACTCCTTGTCAATTATTCTTCTCCTAGATCTTCAAAAACTCTTGTTAACCAAACTCCTTGTGTCATGCTATTGTTAATGCAACATACTCTGCCCCTGTACTGGATAATACGGCTGTATTATGCTTCTTTGAACTCCATGTAACCAATCCACTTCCTAATATAAAATAATGTCCTGCTGTGCTCTTTCTATCATCTGATACTATTGTTGGAAATTTTTGTATGGAACAAGAGCAATGCTAAAATCTCAAGAACATAAACATACAAAAATCCATAAGATCTTAAAGCCTTTTTAAAAACTTTGGAACGATTTTCTCTTTTCATATCAAATCAAATAATATTTAATCTTCTATTCTGCTACAGCATCTTACAAATTACAAATCAAAATCTGAAACTTCCTCCTCCTCTAATTCTCTCAAGAAGTCCCTTTTCTATCTCTATTGTCTACTTACTTAACAATAACCTAAAAACACCCTACTTAAGACAATGATCTTATGCCCTAAACATAATCTGCTTTTGAAAAACAAAAAATCATTCCTAATTTTAACTTCCAACATATATCCTTCCTTTTTATAAACTATCTACTATTGTTCCTATTTTAAAGGATAGTTAAACTTTCTGTTTTTTCAGCAGTTGAGATCACTGATCCTATTTTTTGCATTCTGCTGTACATTGCCTTCTACCATGGCATTCTGCTATGGATTTTTAGGTTTTGCCTGTTTGACATCAAATTTTCCAACAATGTACTGGGACTTCACGAACTGGAATTTACTTTTACTATTATTCTTACCTCCTTCCCACATGAATTTTCCAAGAAGCTGCTCCATCTTGTGTATGACTTCTTTGGGGGTTCAAATGACACTCATTTGGTAGACAGGAAGGGTAGACAAGACAAAGTTCATAAGAAAATCTCTTGCTGGAGGAGTCAACTAATAGTTTGACCATATGCTGATTTTAGCCTTCATTTTGCAAAGGATCTTCTCCCAAAGTTGAGCCTAGGGATTAATGAAGGATATAGGCACTCCAAGATAAATAAAACACTAAAGAGGGATCATTATTGACCTTGAAGCCAAGAATGTTAAAGAACTCAGCAACATCCCATAGTGAGAACAAGACAAATAACTAGTAGATTTAAAACCACTGATCTTACTACTTATAGCTTCTGAAAAAATTGAAAGCATTGATGAATCTCCTAGCAATCTATGCAGAAGCACTTTCCAAGAAAAGGGTGTCGTCAGAAAATTGAGCATGATTGATTTCTCTCCCACTCCAAAAGGTGGGGTTGACCATGAGGATTTTTTGAGTTTTCTGTTGTTCAAGCTTCCCACCATGGAGTTCCAGTACTAAAATATCCAAGGTGGAAAATAGTGGGCACCCTTGCCTCAAACCTCAAGAAAGTCTTAAAAAAGGAGGAGAGCTGCCATTAACTGCGGGGTAATCCAAGGATTGTGAGTACATGCTTTAATCCATTCCACTACATCTTCTTCAAAGCCCAGTTTATACAAGGTTTTATAGATCACCTCATGGCTTAACCTATCAAACACATTGACCATATCAAGCTTTATGGCCATCATTTTCCTGTGGGCTTGTTTGCTGGAGCTTATAGCTTCTTGAGTGAGGATAATCTCTTCTGAGATGTATCTATGAGGTACAATTTTATAAAAAGTGTTATAAAGAGAAATGGGAATCACATTTTCAAGCCTTTTAGAGATTGTCATGGTAACAATTTTATAAAAAGTGTTATAAAGAGAAATGGGTCTATATCTTCCAATACTAGCAACTTGAGCTTTGTTTGCAAGAAAGGAGGAGTTGACTCCTCCATGCAACTTATGTTGCAACCTAGGAATCTACACCATTTGCAAAAGATCAGGTTTTACAATATCCCAAAAGTCCTGATAGAATTTAGCATTGAATCCATCCAGTCTTGTACTCTTGTCCTTTTCATACTGAAAACTACTCTTTTAAATTCATCCATTGTAACTGATTTGTTACATTCTCTATTTTGCTCTTGGGTGCCAAGAGAAGGGATGTTGGCTAGAAGCTTGTTCAATTGTGAAGTAATAACTTATATGAATAAGCTCCTCCTGGTAGAGATTCTGAAAATGGTTAGAAACTTGTTATTTTATTCCTTGCACGGACTCAATGAGCTCTCCACCAGAAGAACAAAATCTTGCAATAGAGTTGTTGCTTCTTTGCTGCGGACTCTTCTCCAAAAAATATTTAGTTTTACAGTCAACTTCAGCAAGCCAGGTTATTCTAGATTTCAACCTCCATAAATTTTGTTCACTAGTCAATGCCTTAAGGAGCTGGTTGGAACAATTTTGTTGCTGTGAAGAAAGTTGGTAGTAAGTCCCTCCTCTTCAACCTTCTTTTGAAGATCTTCAATCTGAAGCTTAAGAACATGAGAATTTTGCTACTTGTTGTGGGTAAGACCAACTCCTAATTGCAGCCCTTGTCGCCTGCATGTAAATCATCCATTGTTGACTTGGAAAAGGATGGTGAAATTCCAGCCAAGCTTGTTTGACTATTTGATGGAAGCCCTATTCCTTAAGCCAAAGAAAGGAGTACTTTAAAGATAAGGGACCCCAGATAACCCTTTGTTGAAGACAAAGGTAGATAGGTTTGTGATCAGATGTGAGGGCTGCGTGGATTTTGTGTGAGCAATAGGGAAAGAATCCAAAGCCTCCTTGAAATCAGGAATCTATCTAACCTGGCAGCAATGTAGGCATTTCCATATCTTTTACGAATCCAGGTATACTTTCCTTTGCTGGGTTTAAGGTCTTTCAAATCATGATTGCTCATTATTTCTTCAACATTCTCTTATCTTTGACTCTCACAAGCATAGTTTGCGGACTCAAACTCGGCAAAAACTCGGCAAGCCCAAATTTTTTGACTCGGCAAAAGCTTGGCAACTTAAACAAATACTTAAATTTCTTCAAAAACACATTTTTTTGCAAAATTTCAATTACAAATGCATCAAATGAGTTTAACAAGCCACGAGGAAGTGTTTTCCATTATATTTGATTCTTGGAAACAAATGGATTACAAAATCGTATTATAATGTGAAGTCGGATACAATAGCTAGCAACTAACTAATAACTAAGTTACCGGTCCTGGTACTGGTTTAGGTTCAAGTTTGGGTTCACCAGTTTAGTTCATGGGTTCAGTCAAAAAAATTTGGGGTTGGGTTTGTTTTGGGTTCGTCCATACAAAAACACATAAAAATTACATATATAAGGCTTTTCTTTAATAAATTAAAATAATAAATAAATATAGTAAAACAAAAAATATATCAAATATCCATTTATATAAATATAAATAAAAAATAAAAAATATATTAATATGATTGTATATATATATATATATATATATATAATATAAAAATAATATATGAATATAACATATATTAATATTATTATTAATATATATTGCCAATAGTAGCATGGTGTGATGGTTGAGTTGTTGTGTTGTTATTCTTGCCATCAAGGTTCAAACCCCATTAGGGTGGAATTGCTGAGAATTTATATTGGGGATGAGGTCCCCCATTTGTGACCTCATCCGTTAATAGCTCCGGATCAAAAGCATTTATCCCTCTTAATAAAAAAAATATTAATATTAATATAATTATAATTTATACTAATATTAATATTAATATAAATATAACTTGTATTAATATTTATAATATTCATATTTGAATTAATATATTTAAAAATTAATTAACATTAATTATTAATAACTATAATTAATATTCATAATATTCCTACTCTAATCAAGTTTGCCCTAGCTCGTTTTATTAAAGTTATCAATAATCACAACTTGTTCACTAGCAAATGATAAATATTATAATATGTAAATATAAATTAATAATATAATATATAAATATTAAATATGGATAATATAAATAATATTATTATAATATAATATATTAATGATATAAATATTATCCCTCATATTATATTAAATAATATTACATATGAGACATCATATTAAACTAACAATATTAAAATTTAAATATAATCATATTTTATATAAAACATGCAGGTCTAATGGAAGGTTTCAAGGCGAGCCAATAGAGGATGTCGAGCATTTCTGATCGTGAAGAGAAGGGAACTAGGTCATAGAAGAATGGGGTTTGCCAATCAAATTGGCCCAATACTTTATTCATTCCCCCCAGCCGCAGTAGGGGATCACGCACTAGCATAGGGCTTGGGACAAACATATAAGCCTACCTTTGAACCACATAGAATCTTCGCAATAGAATGTGCGACTTCACTCTATAACTTGTTGTCGAGGAAATCAGTAAGGAAATATATGAATTGCAAGAGGGCTTAAAACGCATCAAATCGCATTCAAGACGAACCCCCGATCATAACTTATTGTAATACATTTTGGGTTTATTTGGGTTCATTCAAGATGAACCCGCTGTCATTTTTTTGTCCCTTGTACGAATCCTCAACTACACTAAAGCGATATCCGAACCAGGTTCGAATTGAACCCAAATATGTGGCTTCCAACTAACAAACCGATAACATAGACTAATAACTATTATGAATTTATGATGATTGTCTTTGAAAATCATCATCATAAATTACATATCTAGGCAAGTAACAAATTACAAGTTTTTACAATTTCCTCTTAAAAATATTCGAGCCAATTTTTTCCTTTTTTCAAATTACAATTTACCAACCAATGCACCCGTTAAGGTTAGCAGCTAAACCAAAACGTTGCTGAAGCAACTCTAACCAAAATGTACATCAGGGTCCCGATGCGGGCAAGGTGTGAGCATTGGTCAGAGGATCTAAATCAAAATGCTTATGCAGGAACTCTAACCAAGAATGGCGCCGATGATGGTGAGCATATGGTCAGAGGGTCTTCTACACTAAGTGCTGAAAGGGAACTCGACACCAAGTATGTGCTACCCAATCCAATATGGAGTTGAGGCGACCATATGGCGGAGTATTACAAATTACAATGCTTGAAAGAAATAACTATAATGCTGAAAATACTCAACACCCAGAATGTGCTTTCTATCCCAGAGTGGGAAAGAAGCTACCATAGGGCAGGTAAAGGAATACTATTGCAATTACTGAACGGAAAGCTGAGTATTACAAATTATGATAAGCAAGATAACCATTACTGTCAGTACTACTGCCAGCTTATAATAATAAGTTAATAACTTGCTCTCAATGTGAATCAACAGATAAATAGAGTTGCGACAATATATAGGAGTTTTCTTTACTGAATGAATGAAGCTTAGATCTGAAATTGTACTAAACAGACCAACCTCAAAATCTGCTTTATGACAGTCCAGAATTCCTTGTGCACGAACAGCAGCCCTGTACTTCACAAATCCACTCACAACTTGCTCAAAACTTCATCAAATCTCATGAGACGAATTGCAAAATGATCTTAGTATGATGGCGAACCATTTAGAACACTGAAAGCTGATCAAAACCCTCTATTTAATTAATGCACGAAAATCAATGCAAGGGCAGATGGTACGGCCCAGCAAGAAGTTCGACCTCTCCTTACAAATCCAAAGCTTAACTAAAAAATCTACAAACTGGAGAAATGAAGCGCCCTTTACAAACACATAGATTGATGCAATACCCAGAAGCAATATTTTTGTATTTTTTGAGTTATGAATTAAAACAACAATCTGCTGTATAACTAGAATGCAAATCTGGAAAACCTCTAATATGCAAAATCATAAACTAAATAGCCACAATGCTGATTACAATGCACAAATCCCAATGAAACTCACAAAACTATACTAATTCACCACTAGTTGCTGTGTTGCAAGCAAGAAGCAATGCCCGAGCTAGGAGGCCTTCATTCCTCGAAGCGATCCAATACCATTCCGGCAGAGTAACAATACTGTAGACCAAAGATAATCTCAATGATGACCAAAGGCTTCCTTTTATAATTTTCGGTTGACTCTTCTCGAAACCCTAACCTTCTCTTTTGAGTCAAACCCTAATTCTTCCACAGGTGGCGTCCCACTTTTCCAAGCAAACTTTGTCTTTTAATATCATTTTAATTCTTCCTTGAAAATGGCGTCCACTTAAGCTTGGATTAAACTTCATAATAAAAGATATAATTAATTTTCTTTAATGAAGCGCCACCCTTAAAGAACATCTTTTAAAAAGACTTAAAGTGAAGAAGCTAGGCCAAGGGGGTCAACGTTAAAATATAACATTAAAACGTGACTTTAATTAAATAGCTCAACTTATCTCTCCAAATGTGCCCCGAAGCCCTAAATGAGCAAGCCAACTGATCAAACTGAAGTAGGAAGTCAACCATGCCGAACCCAACTGGAAAACTGCCAGAAATAGAATTTACTAAAAATAGTAAATTCTTGAAGATGCTCAGAAGAAGAACATATATGCGAAGCTTCAAAAAAAAAAAGAATCCATGAAAAACCAACCAGCAAGAAAGATCATTTCAAAATAGGAAACCCTAATTTTACCTTCGACTAGCCTTGGGTCTCAGGGAAAAGGCCAGCAGTCCTGGAAAGATCAGGTTTGAGAAGGGGACATTACATCTTCCCTATTCTAGTGAAAAATAGGATGGTAGAGGGTATGGTCCTTAGCATAGTTGGAAAACTCGACTCGGCAAAAAACTCACCAAGCCCAAAATTGACAAGTCAACAAAAACTCAAAGAAAACTCAGCAAAAACTCAGCAAAAAACTCGAGAACTTAAAAAATTGCTTAAATTTCATTAGAAACACATTTTTTTGCAAAGTTCAATGACAAGATGAATCCAATGAGTCCATAAATGAGTACAAAAGTGTTTTCTATTAAATTTGATTGACTTTAATGCAAATTGATTACAAAATTGCATTCTCATGCAGAATCCCGATGGCTAAAATCCTAATAGTCTGATACAAATTACAATAGATAGCTGAAAATGAAAATAGTAAAACTAGAAGTAAATACTAAATACAACATTTTACACCTTCCTCTTCCCTAATTTAGTCAAAGCTAGGGAAGAGGTAGATGCTCTAAAATTGCAAGTACGCGGTGACTCCTCGGTTGGCATGGAAGGCTATGGCTGAGGCTCGACCACCATCCTGGAAGTATCTGGATCTAGAAATGACTCCTCATCCTCATGAATGTCCTCCAACCCCGCATCTCCTATTGCACTCACATCATCCATTGCCTATCTCTCAAAATCAAGAATCTAGTATGTGGTAAACAATGGAGGTTGCTCATCCCGCCCTGTCCAATCACTGTAAGGATCTATCTCATCCAAATTAATAGGATCCAGTGATTTGTCCTCTACTCTTTTTGTGCGCAACCAAAGGTTGTATAACACAAAGACAAGGTCAGTGAGGTGCTTTTGAGCTAATTTGTTCCTCTTCTTTGTGTGAATGGCAAACAAGCTCCAATTCTGCTCACAGCTGGATGCACTAAAGCTCCAATTTGTTCCTCTTCTTCCAAAAGAGTCTTGGCAAGTACTCTCCAAAAACTCGGTGAGTTTTTGGCAAAGACTCTTTTGGAAGACTCGGCGAGTAAAAGTCAGAAAGACTTGGGGGGCAAAAAGTCTCGCAAGTTTTTTGAGACTCACCGAAAACTCGGCGAGTCTGCCAACTATGGTCCTCACACTCATTTGTGGCTTGGTATAGAAGACTATGCCTGTGGTTCCACCTTGCTGCTAGATGACAATGACAACTCCTCTACCATACCAATGTCATCCAATGACAATCCAATCTCCCCTGCTTCTGCTATGGCCACATCTCTATAGCTTGCCTCTCAAAACCGACAATCTCATCCTCTATAAATCAATTAAATTTATTTTGTGAAGTCAATTTTATTCTTCCAGCATTGATAAAGTAGTTGACAACCCATTCCAAGTGCAACATGTGTTTTGGTGTGTCCATACAGTACAACATGCTTACTTGCTGTTGTACGTGGTGTGGAAGAGTAAATGGACATTTTATAAAGCAGAAACTACATTTTTTTCATGTCAAAATCACATCTAACCTTTGTCTGACCCATGACCTTACCCTGCACCAAATTTTCTATGCAGACTCAACAAGTTTTGGCAAGTAGTTGCAGAAAAAATTAAAGAATTTCTGTCAAAAAATTGAGAAAATTTTGGCGAGTTTACTATGAGATAATTCACGAGTACTCTAACCCATAGCCTTAAGGCTTCTTAATGTTAAAGATGCACAAGGAGGAAAGGGAGCCTAACCCACACAAGTACTCTACAAGGTGCCTCCTCTAATGGACCAAAATTCAAATTCCAGTGATTCAAGTAGTGACCACATAGACCCAAGAAATGAGGGCAACTCCTGAAGATTGGTACATTTTCTTCTTTGTCTGAGAAGGTGGCTACAAAGAAACCCCTACAAAACGTGGCTCTTTCAATGCTGCCAAGGATTTTAGATCTCTATTCTTTGTCTACCCATTGCTCCAGTGTTCTAGGGGAAGGTCGGGCACTTGTGAATTTACCCACTAATGCCAGTTCAAGGAGGTTAAACAGTTTTTCAGATATAGGGGCATGTGGGATTTCAGCCATGGGCACAGCATCCCACCTCTGTACCATATGAAGGTCCACCCTATCCTTGACATGCTTGCAGTTTGCTGCAGCATCTGAGATCTGTTTTACTACCGCATCCTTATGAGCAGCTGGCTGAGGAATGGAGACATCCTCCTTCAAGTAACATGGGGTCACAGGGGCAAGCATCCTCTCAAAAGAAGAAGGTAAGCAGCTGGCTGAGGACTGAAGATGGCTTCATTAAAGGAACATTGGACCATGGTAGTAGTTGCACTCTCAGCAGGTGAAGGCCTACAACACCACCACCAAACCCTAAAGCAACAAACATCACACGAATCCAGAATTATGTCTAGTACACAAATATTGGCAATACAAGATGGAGATTATTATTATATTTTTAGATTTCTTACTTTCTTGTCAATGTGTTGTAAAATCAAGTTGTCTATCAATTAAGTGTTAAGAGTTAATCGTTTGTTTATATGGTTATACATATATTGTAAAGTCTAATGAGTGGTTAAGGTTAAGTCACAAAAAAAAATTGTGAATATAATTCTATCAAATTATAACTTTTGAATCTGTAGGACCCACTTCTAGAAAACATGTAAAACATACATAAATTTCAGCACAGGCCAAACAATACTAATGAAGTTTTCATATATTTTCTCCAAATTCTCCTTTCCATCATTGATTATGTTTCCTTCTTATTATACTACTTTTTCGAAACTAATAACTTGGTCCTTACAGGTATTAGAGTTGTGTATATTAGTTTCATGTAAATCAGCACATCTCTCTTCTTATTTTGACCTCTTTTCTACCCTGTGTTTTGTTTTCTGCAGGATCGCCCCTTCTTGAATTGTTATACATTTTGGTGGACCTATAAACGTTGCTAGCATCTTATATTCTTTTAGGATTTGCTTTCTCCTGAGATTCACATGCAATCAGCACTTCCTTCATTGCTATTACATTTGGCTACATTACTGAGTTCCATGAACTAAATGGGTATTTTATGAACATCAATGTAAATTATTTCTTTCTTTCCACCACAAACAAATTCCATTATTGATTTTTAGCATAAATCTTCAAACTATTCTTGCATTCATTTTCATAACCTGGGATGCCTTCTTCAAATGAGTAAGACAATAGTCTAATCAGTCACAGGAATTTACATGGATGAGATTGTGATGGATTTGTGATTTACCAGAAAAAATCAATGTAGAGTTTACTATTTGTGAAAGCGATAAAAATGTAGAACTTTTCATATGCTTTCTGACACAACAAACAATATGCCAAGCCCTCTTTTTGTAGAAACTTGAGACTGTTTACAAAGTATGTGTCATCATGCCTGTGCACTTGAACATGAGTTGGAGTTCATGTAATTCCAACTTGAAAAAGGAAAGGACCAGAAACAAGAATTAAATTATTAACATGGAATTTAACCTACAACTCACTAAGAAAAACAAGGTTGTGGATATCTAATTCTTGGTGTGAATGATTATTTGGAATAATTTTGAAATATTTGACAAACAAAACATTCTCAGACATTGATTGATCCTCCACAATTTGCTTTGCAGGTTTTGATCATTTTGATAGAAGAATAAGTTGGGAATTTCTCCATACTTGTTGTCCATAAAGTCTGTTACAGAGTTCAATTACTTCGGCAATCTGTGAAATTAGTTTTATCAACAGTGCTAACTTGATCAAAAATAAAAGTGAAGTCCATAAGAGAGTATGCACCCACAGTACATCATATTTAACAAATAATTACTGTTGCCTTCCAAACAGGCAAGGAACACATCAACAGGCCTACGGTTGAGCATAAGTGGGATGATTACAAGACCAAGGTACCACAGTCAAATCCCACTTAAAGATTCTATGTTAGTGAAATTTGGCTTGTTAAGATGGATCCTGATTGCTTTGTAATGGCTACTCTTGTAATCTATAATTTCCTCGGCAAAATAAAATAAAAGGACAGGCAATGAGCAAGAATTAGGGAAAGACGTGTATCAACATATACCTTTGAATTGGGTAATAATCAGATCATCCTTACATCATATTATCTCAACGTGTTGTCTCTTATTCATTTGATTTCACTATTTTTATACATCATAGTAAAGAAGAATCAAAGTGATTTTGGTGTAACGGTCATGGGAGGCATTTCTAAGAGTGACTCCCGTTCAAATCCTTCTCACCTCAATAAGGCAGTCCTTAACTCTGGTTAATGAGTAGTTACGCTGTAAGGTCTTATGGGCCATATGTCAATAGCTCATCTTGACAAATCTTAAGAATGTGAATTGTGGGGTACATTACAGCATGACCCATGCTCATAAATATGTTCAAGAATCTTTGGAATGTGGATTATGGAGCACATTGAGCATGACCCGTTTTAAAAATATTTAAAACTATGGTCCAAGCTTAACCTCACCCAAGATTTGCCAAGCATAAAAGCAAAGAACAACAAAAAAATATACAAACCTCCGGCAATGCCCCTCAACTTGGGAAGTCTGCGATAAAGTGGCATCTGACCCCCCTCAAAACCAGGTCTAACTCCAGGTCCGGACCTTGATTTCTGCCCCCTCATACCAAACCCACAACTGCCCCCTTGCCCTGCCGAATGCCCTCTTCCTTTTCTCTTGTTTTTCCTGCGAGAACCAGGCTGTGGTTTCAAATTGTTCAGACGAAAGCGCTCTGCAATCAGGCAATGAGGGTGAATTGAGGCTAGCTGAATGTCTGTCTTTTAATTAAGTCATAATTATTAAGTTTCAAAAATTGAAGACAGCTGATTGAACCAACCTAAGGATTGTGGTTTTTGAGTAGGAACAACAGCTGACGCTGCTTGACACACCACCACTCCAATTTGAAGATGTTTACTTAAACCCGGTTTTATTTGAGGAAGATTTAATGGTTTACACAGAGAGTTTCTTCTTATACGGTTCGCACTGCCCTGGGAAAAAAAATTTGAAAAGTGGCAACATTGAAGACAAACAAAAAAGAATAAGCATGGAGGATGAAGTTGAGGAAGATGATTACCTTGAAAAAGCTCGAATCCAAGGAAGATGGAGGTTTGACAGAGAAGGATGAGGCTGCCGTTGCCATTGCCATTGCCATTGATTGATGAAACAGTTGATTTGAATTGTCTATTTTATGATGTGTTTACGAAGCCAAGTGGATAAGGCCGAGTTGGTCCTTTCAGTATGGACCAGTTTACATGGTTTTAAGGGCTATCCATAGTGCTTTTTTGGGTTTATGTTAGGAACGGTTAAATTTGTGTTGGAGTGTGTAAGGGAAAATTATAGCACTTCTCTTAATTTTAGTGTTATTTTGTGTAATTCATTAATATAACAAGTGTCACGTTAGTGGCTAGTATTTGTTTTTATAGTATTTTAAATTTAATAAAAATAAATATAAGTTTTGTTAATGTGAATAAAGTTAGTTACATGTATTTATATTAATATTAATAATTATTAATTTTATATTAAAATTTTGAATATTATAAAGATATTATAAATATATAAAAAAAATTAAAAAATCAAATGATAATATAACATAATTAAAAGAAAAAACAATAATTATATAAATATAAAATTTATCTAATAATATTATAGCTATTAATGATTAATTTGTAATATAATATGTAAATTTAATTATATTATATTATATAATTTTATAATATATTAATAATATATATATTTATTATATTAATATAATATTATATATTATAAACCAATTTATATATAACATTACTTTTATATTATATATTATATAATAACTATAATATCATATAATAATAATAATATTATAATATTATATAAATTATTATAATATCATATTATACTTATTGTGAATGGAGATTGTAAACCTGCACAAACACAACAAACAATCACACAATTAGATCAATATGCAAGTTTAAATCCACATTCCCCATAGAATTCATTTACAATGCACAAAATAGGAAATAAATGAATAACACAACAAAAGAAGCTATTAAATCCTATTAGAACATGCAAACTCTTAATCCCATGGGGGAATTGGTGTCATTTTGATGCGAAAAATGGTCATTTCTCAATCCCGTGTAAGCTTTGTGATGCCTTGATGATTTGATGATTCTTTGGAAAAAATACTACATAACCTAACTATAAAACTTGAAAATGGATGAATGATGAATGAGCAAAGTTCAAAATCTAAGGATTGTGACTTTGCATGAAGTTGTGGATCCAAAATACAAAGGAAAGCCTCCTATTTATAGATGAGAATGTTGGAGAATGAGGCAAAAAGGATGAATGTGGGACAAAAGACCAACCAATAACATTAAGTCGTGTGTCAACATGTGAGTGAACAAAGGTGGAGCACATTTTGATGAATGTGTCAATAAATGACATTAGGTGGAATTTCAAATTTATAAAATGACATGTTGGAGGGAGAAATAAATGAATTAAATGCCACTTGGCTCAATGCACAAGGACATGTAAGAGATATTGAATGCCTTGTTGGAAGGATAAATCCACTTGGAGGGATTTTCAAACTTGGAGAAATATTCTCCTTTGATGCCATATTGGGGGAAATTAAAAGATTTATTAAATCAAAAGAAATGATTTATTGAGCAAGTGGCAAAATCTAGAGGATTTAGGTGATTAAGATTAAATTAATCAATGTTTGATTAATTTAAAAGGAGATTAGTTGATGTGACAATTTGATTTATATTTTTTGATTGATATAAACCAAAGTTGAGAAGAACATGAATTTAGACTTAATTAAATAAAGATTTTGATTTATTTAATTAAAGAGGGATGATGTTATATTAAATTAAATAAAAATTGATTTAATTTAATAGAATGACTTTAGAAATTTAATTAAATAAAATAGATTATTTAATTAAATAGAGACTATAGGGTTAATTAAATAACATTGATTTATTCAATTAACAGGAGATGGTGACTTAATTAGATAATTTTGATTTATTTAATTAAGGGATGAAATATAATGAATTTAATCAAATACAGACTATCTAATTAAAAGATTAGCAAAGGGGATGATTCGGGATGAAGCGGTGTTGGTAATCAGGATCAAGTGTGATCGGTACATTTTCTGTGTCTACACTTATTATTTATATTTTTCTATTGATTAAATTATTTATATTAATATTATTATATTATTATATTATATTAATAGTATATAACTATATTAATATTATATAACTATATTAATATTATATAAATATATTATTTTTAACATAGTTAACATTTCACCATTCTTCATCAGGGTCTCATTTCTAGGTTGTACCATTTTCATTCGGCCCTTTGCCCTCCCCGTCCCATCACCGTTGTTGATGTCTCCCATCCTGCCTTTGTTGAAGAAGCCCCGGTTTCCTCCGCCCCCCCATCGGCCAATATCATGGATACCCTGGCCCCAAGTAAAAAGCAATGCATTAAAAACCTTGCCTTGAAGCTTTCACCACATGACACCTCCCCCTCGCTGGATCCCATTGTGGAAAGCAAGGAGAAAAAACGCATTGCCCCCACCCTGAGAGGCAAGGCCAAAGCCTCAAAAAAAACTAAATTTTGGCTCCACCACATTGATTCTGATATTGAGATCATTGAGACTAATACTCCTCGTCGGTCTAATAGACTGGTCAACAAGAAAGAAAAAGGGAAGAATTTCAAAGAGATTTCGGATTCTGACAATGGGGATGAGAGTGTGAGTAGGAGTAAGGAGGAAAAAGATGTGGGTGAGGAGGCTTTCATGGGTTTTGCTAGCAGTTCCTCCCATGTTTCGGAAAGTCTTAAAAGGGGCCCTGCCATCATTAAAATTAAGGAAGTTAAGCCTTGCACTTCTAACATAGCAGAGGGTAAGGTTCCTGTGGAGGAAGGCCAGAGTAAACAAGATGTTGCCTGGGAGGAGATTGTCAATTTGAAAAACAAAATTGAGAGCTTGGAGAAAAGACTGCAGCAGGTCACTCAGTTTTCCTTGAAGATCATGCACAGGTTTGCTACTACTCTTTGTCTGCTGCAAAAGGATAAGGAGGCGAACGAAGCAGAGGAAGACCTTGTCAACAAGGAACTGCTTAAGTTCCTCTCTAAGAATTGGGCCACTATTACTCTTGTTAAGCCATCCAGTGGGAAATAGTTTTAGTTTTTAGTGGGTTTTCGTTTTTTGACTAGGGTGGGTTGTTTCAGCCTTTGATCATGTTGTGTTTTTTAAAAGACTTTGTTGTTGTGTTTAATTTCCTCTCTAACAGGTATGACCCTCGGTGGTCTATGACTTTATATGATGCTATCATGATGGACTCTGCTAGTAGCTTTAGATCGGTTATGTGTTTTTTGGGATATTTTTGATATGTTCTGGTTAGGGTGATGGTTTGGTCTTAGACCTGTTGTTAATGTATTGTTAGTGTTAATCCAATGTGAATGGCCTTGGTGGCCTTGTTTTAATGGGGGAACACCCTTGTTTTGTTGCTTTTATTATCAAAAACATAGTTAACAACTTTCATTTTTTAAAACTATTACACAGCCTTTATTCTCATTGATATGTTAGATAAAATAATAATATTTTAAAAGCTTGAAATGCAGAAGGAAAAAAATGAGAAGACAATGGAAAGGAGAAATGAAAAATGTGTACGGTCTGCAAAATACAATGAATTATGGTAAAAAAAGAAAGAGCGAACGGCGGTAAATTATGGTGAACAAAAATAGAGCATAGATAGTAAATAATTGAGGTTAAGATGGTTTCAATCACTTTTCCTGAAAATCAATCAATAACACACAAAACTTCTTAGCCAATCATATTGAGGAGAAATATTTTTTATAATTTATAAAATTAAATATTTTGTAATTTCACCTTACAAAATTGAATTTTATTTTTTTTCAAAAAAAATATTGTTATTGATTGGTTAAAAGCTAACTTATTAATAACTAATTAACTAAGAAAAACAAAATTCATTGCAATAGTATTGCCTCACGGCAAGTACTAATAATAAATGTAAGGATTAATTTTAAATAATAAAATTGTAGATAATTATTAATTTATCTATCTTATTACATAATCTATATAGGAAACATTGAGATATATCAACTTTTTCGAATCCATTTTAGCAATTTTTATTGTTGTGTGTTTGTCATAATGGATTTTTTAGTTGCATTATAATATGATATTATTGGCTTATCTTCTAGGAATGTACAACTCCACCACATGTTTGTGATATTGAATTTAACTGAGGAGAATGAATATTGTCTAAACATGAGGACATTGTATTGAATGAAAATGTATATAATTTACATTAGTTGTATTCTAAGGCTTGTAGCCTATGTTCTTCTGCTTTTCTATTTGCAATTTTATTTCCTTTCTTTAATTTTTCATATATGTCATATGTGAATGGCGAATTAATTCATAAACCACTTAAAAATTTGATGCGAAACCTTGCCACGAATGTTAATCTTGTTCTTTCTTTTGGACCAATATCAACTATTACTTTTTGAAGAGTTAGTCCTTACGATTTGTGTATTGTGAGAGCTCATGCCAATCTTAATGGTATTTGTAGCGAGTTATTCCTTTGGATTGGTGTGATTGGAACAATGGAAGGTTGTTGATCATCAAATGGAATACCTAATTAACTATCAAATTGCACCAGTACATAGGTTGGTGGTTGAGGTGGTGTTGTTCCAGGTCAATATACACTATTTTACACAAATCCCAGAGCTCCATTGGCAAGTCTTGCTTCTATCCACAAGTTGGATGTTAACGTAACTCATACATTTTTGCTTAACAATAATTCAACATCGGTTTCATCATCTATATATCCTTCAGTTGTATAGACACCTCTAATTTTCGTTGCCATGCTTCATGCAATTGTATATTTCAAGGAGTATAATTTTTTCAATTATGCATTGGTGGAAAAAAAATGAGTATTCTTGTTGAAGTCTTCATTTGTTGGTGTATCTAACCTTCCATTAGATCTTGTCATTAGTAAAGTCCAATCTACTATTGTAGGTTTGCATCTTGAATATTTGCTAGAAGTTTACAAAAAATTTGTTGTTCATTGTTTGATTCATGTTGTCTAAATATCTGATCTAAAGTAATGATAATTTTGAATTCTTCCCATTGGATTTTTGCTCATTTGTTTCTTGCATATGGTGGTTTGTCATTAACAAGAGTAATTTTTTGAGGTCTCCAACCAAGATCATTGATATTCCTATAAGTAATCGAAAAATGTTATATTTCAGTGTATACTTTATGTGTAAGGATGTCCATTAGATATCAATCAAGTTTTCTAAAATAAATCATATTTGATTATTCATATTTGAATGAGAGTCATACCTACAAAAGGTCAATTTGCATTTTGAGGGAAGACCTAACAAAGTCGAGAACCTATCAATCTTTCACCAAGAAAACTCATTTCGTCAATCAATATGTATCTGATATGGGCCAACTCTTCTTATAGACTTGTTAATCTGGTTTCTTCAAACTCCTTGAAGTCTTTGATTGGAATTTTTAATTTTGAAGTTGATGCACCTATATTGAATGTTGCAACTCTAGTTGGTGCAAGTAGAAGTAGGGGGGATCGATTAGACATTGAAGTGTTTTGAAATGCTTTTGATATGGCACCTATTACATATGAATTTCATATTCCTGTTGTTCCTTGAATTACCATGAAAAGCAGAGATTCATTTTGATTTCTTTGGTAGTGTGAAATGATCATGTTAACTATTTTTTCTTGTTTTTTGTTGAAGTTTTCATAGTTGATTGATTGTCATATACCATCTTGCATGAAAGAACCATTGTGTTTAATGGTGCTAATGAAATTGACTACATTTGTGTATTGTTCACCTTGGAAATTATTAGACCAATTTTTCTACTTGTCAAGATCTCTCCTTCTAAGCATGTCTATTTTCTGAAATTTGCATAGTTTCACCATGATGAAGGCTAGATAGAATTTCCCATTCATTTTTTGTTCTATGATCTATGTTGTTTTGTTGTTATCACTTTTAGATTCACCATTGGCTTCAATAATGTCAGTCTTTATTCTTCATTCCACATGCCATTGATTATAGTTCAAGCTTAACCAGCTCTGAATTATTATTATTCAAGTTTAACCAATTTCTCTTTGAATATCATGAAATGGTTTGTAAAGTAGCAATTTAGAGAAACAAAAATCGCACCATTTTTTTGAGTCGCGTGGAGGAATCGATTGGAATGTTGGGAATACTCTAACAATTGTTGTTGTTTCTCTTGCATTCTATTTGTTCTCTATTTTTTCATTTGGGATTATATATCCAAGATTTTTCCACATCAATTAGTGAGATAGATTCCATAGAAGGAGGCTTATTTTTGTATGCATCAATGAAAGATACTTTTTGTTCTTCATTGTTATTTTCAGCATGCATTGCAACACATTTGAAAACTTTAATTGACACATTTAGTTTGATAAACTTTCTATTGCTTTAAACCAATGGGAGTTCTAATAATATATGACTTGTTTCTTGAGCTCCAATATCTCATTCTATTAGTGTTTTTGTATGTAGTTTTCTATAAGTTTTTGCAGCTAAATCATTTGAATTTTGTATGTTAGACATTTAGCATTTTTTGGTACGTTTCAGAGATTTATTTGATTTGGCTACATACTTAGCAATATATTTAATTATAGCATGTTTTGATAGAACAAGTTTTCAATCTATAGTTGCCCTCCATAGTTGTAAAATGTATTGATTATGTGAATTGAGTCAATCATCATTTCTAGCAGGGTCAAATTTATTTTTACCAGTCTCTAGATCTTCATATATTTTAGCTCCTTGCAAATTTAATACCCATGGAGCATTGTACCCATAAGTTATATCATTACTAAAAATTTAATGTAATGGATTAGAGAAGTAGATTTGGTGAATAGTCAATTTCATCATGTCAATAAAGATGATTACCTGTAAATCATGTATCCTCTTCTTTTTCATAGACATGCACCTTATCTACATATTGTATGTCTTTGTACTATGTTTGCTATCTCATCATAGTCTTGGTCAAAAAAAAATTCTTCAAGTTCTCTTGTGTCTTTCAGACATGGATTGGTAGTACAATTTTGGTAATGCATGTAATATCAATTACAATCAATTAATTTAATATATTAGTTCAAATTCCATAAGATGGATAATTGTGGTTATGAAATGGCAAGCGTTTTTATTACCTGTCGATTTTGTTCTTGGATATCATGTCTTGGATTTCATGCATGAACAATCAAGTTGAAAGATATTTTAGTTGTTATTCATTCTTCTTCATTTGACCAATCAATACTATCCATGTTTGGTGCTCCTTTGATCCATAGAAATCCATGTGTGTGTGTTGATCTTTTGTGTTGCCACTCATATATGCACCAAGAGTCTTCAAAATTCATCCCTTTTTGGAGGATTTCTTGTATGAATTGAGAGTGTCATAAGTGCATGTATTGTGCAACTATATGAGGGTAGTCAATCACGTTTTGTTTTTTCCAAAGATGTGCTTCTCTTGGTGTTGTTAGTGATGTACCTGGCATTAGTGCATGTAAGTTTGGCCAATATAATTAAGCTACACTTAATGTAAAGAATATTGTGGGCATACCAATTTGATGCAGCATGTATGTCAATTTTGCATAACATTTTGTCTAATATGACCTTGTACCTCTTAGAGAAGTTCAGAATCACATTAATCTATTTACAAGTTGTGATTGTGGCATATTGTTAATATGTTCATGAAGCTCATTGATTGTGATAGTTATGTCGTGGAGATTTCTTTGCATAATTATAGTTGATGTTTGTGCATGTTGTCTCATTATCGTGTTCACCATATAATATCAAAATCTTGGATGTTTACCGAATCGATTCTCTTAACGGTATAGGTGTCTAACATATTTGTGTAGGTTTAATTTCCTAATGTGTGGTTCTAACTAATCACATACACCATTTGGAAATAATGTTGGGAATGTCATATCAAGCAATCATGGTGTCACATATTCATTTATTGGAGATTCACCAACTGTTGGCCAGTCGATTAATGTTATTAGATCTATGTCTGAGTTATTTATCCATGCATGGATCAGGTCCATCTCTTTTTATGAATTAGGTTGTTGAGAAACCATCACTGTCATGTGTTCAATAATATTTTCTTCATTATTCTCCTTTACTGATTTAACATGCAATATATCATTTATATCTGATTGAGATTCTATATTCATAGTCCTAAGTTGATAAAAAAAAAATTGATCATGATTTCCAATTAAAATGTCAAAGAGCATTTCCATGGATAGTGACATCTGAGTAAAATTTGTCACGGCTGATTTTGTACTTTAATGCTTTATGAACACGATCTTTGTTCACTATGAAGTGGTAAGCTATGCCACATTGATCTTTCTTTCTTAGTATAATGATTGAAAAATATACAATAGAGTGTGGCAACGTATTTGATATTTGTTCTACATGTTGTGGGAAGCTTATCACGTGTCCTCGATATTTATATTGATCACCCCTTGCATGTGTAACTTGTAAAATTGGGCTAACACATGCAATCAACATTTCCTCTACCTGTGTGAGGTTTGTTAGTTCAGTTGGTTGAGCTCCTAGATTCATATTATTTTGTGTTGAGAATCTATTTATTCCTCTCTCTTGTTTACATCTTTTGCACATAGTACCTTTTGAAGTGGTCAAAATATTGATTCAAATGTATGTTTCTTCACAAACATAACAAATTGGTGGTGATTCATAGGAGTCTAAGTGATTATGAAATACCAAATGCATTTTTTTGAAATATGTGGCAACTAATCCATTTGGATTTGTTGTGTGTATATTTTCTTCCCATTTGCTTTGTAAATATATTTTTTTGGTTCTTCTTTCTAGTCTTCAGCTTGCATATCTTTCTCTTTCTAATTCATTTATTTTTCTTCTTTTCTCTTCCCTTTGTGCATCTGTCATATGCTCCCTTTATTATTTTTGATATTCTCTTTGGTATTGTCTTTTATATTCTTTCCCTTTTTCTTTGGATTCAAACTTCCTCTTTGATCAACCCATAGCTAGAATGTCAAACAAATTTGTCAACTATCATCATTATAATGTATCATTTAATTCTACAAAATGCTATGTGAAATATATGAGAGTTGTGTGACATTTATTTATATCAACAATATTTATAAGAAAGTTAAATTGGAATATGATATGCATGTCAAGATTAACATCATATTTATATCATGTGGTCTAGAACGAAAGAGAAAAACATATTGGCTTTGGTTGGTTGGGAGAAAGTGTGTACCCCTAAAAATGTTGGAGGACCGGGGATAAGAAGAATTAAACTCTCCAACAAAGCCCTCACTACCAAGATGGGATGGAGTCTCTTGGAAGGGACTAAGGATTGGGTAAAGATCTTCCAAGCAAAATATCTTAAGAATGGAGATCCCGACTATTTCCTTACTTCCTCTTATCTACCTTATGGATCTATTTTTTGGAACCACCTTATCAAAACCAAAAGTGTGTTGAAATTGGGTGGGAGAAAGCATATTGGAAATGGGAAGGACACTGATTTCTGGAAGGACCATTGGGTTTTTGAACCCCTTCTCTCAAGATCCTTAGATGGTTTCAACGCCCTCAAACAAATTCTAACCAAAATTTGTGGAAAAGGGGTGGTTGATTACATCAATTAAGAGACTGGTGAACCAAAATGGAAGGAATTTAATAGATTGCTTAGGAGTGCCAACTTGAGAGGTCAAAGATAGCTTAATTGGGAGTAGGTGGTGCAAAGGATGCATAGCCTCATTAGGGAGGCGACTTTGTTCTCTAAAGATAGGAAAGATTAATGGTTGTGAATTAAGAACTCCTCTGGTTGCTTCTCGATCAAAAATGCTTATAAGGAACAAGAGAAACCTCTTACTGATTGCAGAGACCTTCATTGGGACAAGGTGTGGATCTAAAAAACCTTACTCCAGAAGTAAACTATTTCTAGTGGGCAGCATCACATGGCAAAATATTAACTATTGATAACCTTGTGAGGAGGGGATTTCAATTAGTTAATAGATGCATCCTATGTAAGTAGGAGGAAGAGTTTGTTATGCATTTATTCTTCCACTATCTGTACTCTAGAGAAGTGTGGTATTTTTTCCTCCGTTTGTTGCTCACAGATTGGGTGTTCCTCCTACTATGAAGTCATTTGTTGAAAGTCGGTCTAATTGTCCTTACTCCCATAAGATTATAATGGACCTCTGGAATCAAGCCCCCCATTTCACAACATGGGGAATCTAGAAGGAAATGAATAATAGGATTTTTAGGGAAGTTGGGAGAAACAACTATGAGCTATGTATGTCTATAAAGTCCCAGATACAGGAAAATGTGGAAGTAGGAGGGTACAACTACTCAAAAGTTTTCCCAACCTATAAAGAATTGAGAATCAAGCAGATATGGGGAATAAAGAAGGACCTTATCAATCTCAATTGGTCCATGCTTTGTGTTAGGAATTCAACTGTGTGGAATCCTCCTGAGAGGGAATAGATCAAATGCAACTTCGACATGTGCTCAAAAGGTAATCCTGGAATTGCCAGGGCAGGAGGTTTGCTAAGAAATCACCTTAGAGATTGCATAGTGGGATATGGGAAAAATTTGGGTACAAAGTCAAGGTAATGGCAATGTGGGGAGGAATAAAGACACTTAGAGACTTTGGTCTTAAGAAGGTCATATTGGAAGGAGACTCCAAATTAATAGTTGACATCTTGATAGGTGGTGTTGAAGTTCCTTGGGAACTAAAATACATTATAGATAATTGCAAGGTCCTAATGAAATTCTTCACTCACTACCATATTCAACATGTGTCTAGGGAAGGTAATCTCTCTGTTGACTGTGCGACCAACGAGGCACTGAAGTGTAACATGTGGACCTGATGGGAGTACAACCAGTTGCCTTCAACAATGAAAGAAAAAGTGCTCAAAGATAAATATGTTAATGTTTATAACTTATAAAGTTGGTATAATGGATCGGCATAGGGGGACTACGTGATCTCATGATAAAAAGGGATCTTATATTAATGATAGAAATATTGGTACGACAAGGAGTAAGAAGATATCCCCAAGTGAAAAATTTAATTTTTATATCATTCCCAAGAATGACATGGCTTATTTCATGTTAAGGCTTGCGTCAAATCAAAGTGTATCAACGTGCCTAATTTCAAATCCCACCTCTTCATCGAATATTAGCTTGCTATGAAAAATTTGGACTCATTTATTATTTGTAAAGGCAATAATGATTTTTCGGCTAGGGAAAATGTGTTAAAGGTCAATTCTTTAAGTAAGTTCTCAAATTTCATTTCTAATCATCAAAAACTTAGTTGTTGTGTGCTCTGCAAGATTAGTTGGGTGTCCGAGTGTCGTAGTGGTATGAGGAAAGGTTTGCAGAAGAATAACTCAAAAAGTATACAGTGTTCTAAAATGGAAGGGCCTAGAAAATGAACCAAACCTCCAAATTGCTTGGCTCTTAAGCAAAATGCTAATATTTGGAGGTTGTTCAGTAGAGCAGGAATGGTGTCATTTTTTTAGGGAATGAAAGGGTATAATGAGAGTCTCATAGAAAAATTCACTAACTCTTGGAGGAAGGGGCAAGTGGCTATTGGGGCAATGAAATTTGAGGTTACAACTCAGTTCATTGTGGAGGTGGCAAGTCTAGAGAACCAGGGAATAACTTGGTTGTTAAGAAGAGTGGAGCTAAATACCAAGTGTTCATGGAAAATTTCCTCCATGATGGCAAGAAACTCACACGGTTTCAGAATGGGTATGTGAGGCTCAAACTTCCGTCACCTTTCACTTTGGTTAGTATGTTCATCATGAGATATTTTACATTAGAGGGTAGATATATGACTATCCATGCTTATCACTTTCCTTTGCTCAACCACATTTGTCACAATGAATGCATGAACTTTCCTTTTTACCTCTGGCTGCTAGACTAGATATCCTGAATCAAAATGTAGGGGAGGATGAAGAACCCTTGGCTACTGTTAATCCCAATTCAGAGCCCAACCCTAGGCCTCTGCCCCAAATTATTACCCACAAGGTGAATCCCCTTGTTAATGTCTCTACCTCCGCTGCTAAAAGTTCCATTCCCTTGACCTTTGTGGGTAAGAAGGCTCTTGTTAAAAATTCTCTTTAGCTTGAACCGGTTAAGGCCACCTCGGAGAAGCAAAAACACTCGCCACTACTCCTTGAACCTCTAAGGGCCAAGAATCCAAAAAATGACCTAAAAAAATAAAGTGTGGTCATTATTATAAATGAAAACAAAGAGGGGAATCAAATGGATTTTTGGAGGAAGGTAAGTTGGGTCTATTTAGTGGAGGCCGAAGATTGACGTGGCTTGCAAAGGTTGCCTCTCAGGAAAAAAAGGGTAAATAGAAGGCCATTGTCCAAGACGAGGAGGATTTAGAGGTTGAAGAGTTTGAGCCACAAGTGGATGATGATAGTGAGGACATGGATTTTGAAGAGACTATGTATGATATGGGAGAGGAAGAAATGGAGGAGGAAAAATAATATAATGAGGAGAAAGAAACTAGAAGAGAAGAGAAGCACAGGTGTGATATGTTGAAAGCTACTAAAACAAAGAACAAAGCCTTTGCCACTAAATCTCTTGAGGATTCTAACACTGATTTTATTAAAAGAAAGATTACTTATATGCAGGTCCAGATGGATGATATGGAGAAAGCTATAATCACATTAATGAGGGTTACGAATGGTCTCATGTGCGGGGCCATGGTGGGTGTTGTTTCAAGTCAAACTAAGATAAGGAAAATTCTCAAGAAAATGGGGAAGAGCAAAGAAAAGAAGGACCAAGCTAAAGAAGAGGGACTTGATTGGAGGGACTTTGTCTCCCAAATTGGCGAGCACTGGGACCTAATAGCCAATTCCAAGTAATGGCATTGTTTCTCTTTGTTGTTTATGGTTGCTCTAAATTTTTTGGCTCTTTGCTTTATAATCTCATAATGCTATAATATTATATCTTTGTTATGGTTAAGATTTTGTTGGAATTTGAGTGACATTATTAATGGTTTATGTATTATTAACTGGATTAGTAGGGGTATTCTATACTTGATTAAGTTTATCGTGGTGTTGTGGTTACAATTTTGGATTATCAGCCTGCGAGCCATCTTGGTTTTTGGTTCTTGTCTGTAGTTGTTTTTTGGTGTTGTTTGGTATTGTTCTTCCCATCTTGCTCCCTTTTTTGTTGTTTTGGCTATGTAACCATGAGATCAGGGCCCTTCCCTACTTATTTAATCAAAAACATATAAGCATTAGATGACTTTTAAATATTTTTACTACATAATGGTATAACATAATGCATATATTGATATATTATTTGATGTAAAGTGAACATGATATTAGTATAGTTTTATGTATGATTTAATTATGTTTCGTATTATATATTAGTATTCGAGTACATCCTAATGAGAAATGTATAGTGGCAAAATGATCATTTCATAATTTCATTTCAAAAAGTTACATATATTGATTTGTTTTTTGAAAAAGAACTTTACATACATGTATTATGACAGTTAAAATAGTATCTACAAGTTTCTCAAAAACACTTGTCATTTTTTTACATATATGGTTTATATATCACTTTTGTATAATATATCATAAACCTACATTTTACATATCAAATCAAGCATAGCTTTGCTTTTAGATGAGTAATCAAATTTCTCAGTTCTAATGATTGTGCTCTTGATTCTTTGTTCATCATTGTAAGTCTCTTATTTCACATGAACCAAGAAGATATATTTTTGGAAAAGTATTTTTTTATTATCAATTTTGTATTTAATTCATTTGATCTTCTTCTTGATGCTTCATAATGTTGAGCTCATTTGTTGTGATTCCCATAATTCTTTCAACTACTTTCTTAAAAGAAGTCACCCAAGCTGAACCAATGTGGTATTCTAATTTGTATTAGAGTAGATATCTATAATCACAATCAAGGAAAGTAGTTTCACATCTCTCACAATGCCATTGACCATTTTCTATTAGGGAAAACTTTAGTGTGAATCTTCACCAATTGGAAAATATTAGGTATCGGCCAAGTTGAAATTGGCAAATTAATCGCACCCAACAAGGTAGCTAAATCACCCAAAATTTATGAATTATCGGTCCAATGCATATCTATTCGCCATCAATTTATTTTATGAGGCATATTTAAATAATCAATTTGCCATAACAAACTACACATTTCAAATAGACCGATTAATATTTTTGTTTGGAATCTCGGAAGCATGTAATAAATCACCTACATATTTGCCAATACTATTAAAACAACATTGTGCTTATGAGGACCCATTTTGCCAATTAAAATTTACAAATAATTGCTTGTGAAGACCCATTTTTCCAATTAAAATTTACAAATAGTTGCTCATGAGGACCTATTTCACCAATAACATTAAAAAATAATTACATTTGAGGACACATTTTGCCAATTGCCGTAACACCTCCATGCTAATCATAGGGCCATAATCGCCTTGAAAATTATAATGT
>VDFB02351644.1:0-25492 GCA_007258455.2 Sequoia sempervirens
GATTCTACCATTCATTGTATTGAGATGGTTGAGAATTCCATCCAAGATAGTGAAATCAGAAGCCAAGGTAAGGATGCCACTACTGAAACCCAACACAATGATGACACCATCTCACATCAAATCAATGACCTTGTACCTAGAAATTTGAGCACTAACATTGACACGAATGACAATCAAATTAACCTCATCAAAATCACAAATGATCAAGACAATACACCTATCAATGCAATTACAAGAGGACAAGCCAAGGTAACATTGAAAGGAGCTACCCCTTCCATGTCCAAAATGAATATTTTTCCTGTAACTCAATATAACATCATTGATCAGTTACAAAAGATACCCGCTCAAATATCCATATTGGAACTTCTCAAGATTTCATTGGCACACAAAGAAATCCTGGAACAAGCTTTAGTTGCCACCACAATACCAAACAACCTGGAATTCTATACATTTCAAGCTATGGTGGGACATTTGACTGCACCTCATTACTTATCATTCTCTGAACATGATGATGCATTAACCGCCATCACGTAATGTTTGTCTCCACATGAAGTCATAATCATGGCATCATAATAAACTTGTGTCTAATAGATGGAGGAGTAGGCCTAAATATATGCACTCTCAAGCTTGTTCATGCATTAGGATATTCTGAAAATGCTATTGATCCTAGAAGGAAAATCACCATAAAAGCATATGATGCTGAAGAAAGATCCACCCAAGGATTGATCATCTTACCCATTCAAGTGGGACCAATCATCAAATACATAGTGTGTCAAGTGTTAGAAAAGGAATTGACATATAACATACTCTTGGGATGACCATAGATTCATGAAATTCAAGCAGTACCATCAACCTATCATCAGTTCCTAAAATTTCCTTTCAATGGATAGGAGGTCACCATTACTACCAATTCTAACAATCCTCAATATTGCAATGCACTCAGAACAAGTCAAGATACCTTTGTACCACATAATAGAGAAATCATCAACTCTGATCCATCAAACAAATAAATTCCAGTGGGTTCTTCGTCAAGAAATTATGAGGAAAGGGCTCAATCAAAAGACAATGGGGCCATTGACTCTATTTCATGATGCCTTATCAAAACAGTTGGAAAAGATCCAAATAAAAGATAAGGGCATGGGGGAATACTCATTTGAGAAATATTCATACTTATCACAACTTTCATCTTCTCCTAAGTCACATGGACAACCATCCACCTCCAGACAACAATATTTACAACCCATCACGATCTTTGATGGGAAGTTTATAAAAGCAATAACTCAAGTGGAGGAATCAAAAGACATGGATGTCCTAAACTGGTTATACAAAGATGAAGAAACTTCACAGGTATCAGTGTCCAATATATGCACAAATAAGTATGGAAAAGGTCAGACAATCCTGACAAAAATGGGATATGAGGGAAATGGTCCTTTGGGTAAAAGAAAAGAAGGCATTAGTGAACCAATATAGATTGTCACAATGAATCCCAAAGACAAAACATGACTAGGCTATAGGGAAGACTTAAAAGAGGAAGCTACTCAAAGAGATGTAGAAAGAATCTTACAGCTATAGGCTAGTGAGGATCATGAAACAAATTCCAATGAATATGAATGGGACTCCCTCTCTAAGGAATCTTGCCATGACAAAGAGATTGATGTAATCCAAAAGTATAAAACAATATGTATGAAAGGAGAAAGTTTTGGTTCTAGACCCCTTGAATATGGATCACAGTATGTCATTGACTCAAGTGAATATGATCATTCTTCGAGTGAGATAGAAATGTTGGAAGAGAGTAACATCTTAGACCTCATTGGACAATTTTACAACATGGCTATCTTGATGCTTACACCTTATGACCTTGGCCAATCTAATGATTCCTTGTCCTTAATGCATCCTGAACTAATTGATTGGGATCAAAATGAGTCACTTGACATACCCACCTTTTCAAATGATGATGCCCTCATGAACTTCCTATGTTCCAATAATCCTGACACATGTTCTACCATTGAATCTCAGAACAAAGCTCCTGACGAAGGGAGTGTCAAACCTTTCAGTTGCAAAATGAAAAATATAAGAAATGGGTCTAATGGTGAAAACCATCTAATGGCACTATTAAATAAGGAAAAAGTAAAAACAAAGAGCATATCTCAAGGTGAAAACCTCCCTGAGGCACCAAGAGCTGGAAGGTTTGACACTCTCCCAGAACACTATCAAGAGAGATCTTCAGTACTAATAGAACCTACACAATCCATCAATGTTGGTACAACTGAAATAGTGAAGACCCTACATTTAGCGGAATCCATGACAGAAGAGGAGAAATCTTGTTTCACCAAATTCTTTAAGGAAAATCCTTTTCTTGTCATATGCTGACTTGTGCTTTAGGTATGAATCGAACTCGATATACATGTTATCATTAAAACTATTAAAATCATCTATACAGGTAAAGTTAGAGTTAGAAAAAGCCTCTTGAATCTTGGGGATTCTAAGATACATTGAAGCTATCTTTAGTGGATATCAACATTGTTCTATCAAACCAGATAAAACATCGGGATATACTTGCAGACTTCAATCTTAGCTTTCAAAACCTATCCAAAATATGATTTTCCTCTACCAAACATTGATCTTATTGTAGACTTGACTGCTGGGCACGAAATGTTATCACTTATGGATGGATTTTTAGGATACAACCAAATAAAGGTAGCACATGAAGATCAAGATAAAATGGCCTTCACATGTCCTTGGGGCACTTTTTGCTAGAATGTGATGCCTTTTGGGTTGAAAAATGCTAGAGCTATGACTACCATCTTCCATGATGTGATGCATACTTTTATGGAATACTATGTAGATGATCTGTTGGAAAAATCCTACACTAGACAAGGACACTTAGAGATTCTAGACAAAATATTCACACTGGTGGAAGGATTCAAATTCGAGATTAAAGTCTTAAAGTATTGTTTTAGTGGTAACATCAGAAATGAAAGCTCTTAGGATACATTGTCTCAGCTAAAGGCATTGAGGTGGATCCTGCAAAGGTCAAAGCCATCATGAAAATGCCTCCTCCTAAAAACATCATCCAACTCAGGTCAGTACAAGGAAGGTTCTAGTCCATCAGAAGATTCATTGCACAACTAGCTGATAAAACTAATCCTTTCAACCACTTATTACAGAAGAATGTCTATTTCAAGTGGGATGACAAATGCGAAGCTGCCTTCATTCAACTAAAATAGTACCTGATGACACCACCTATGTTGATACCACTAGTCAAGGTAAAACCACTATTACTATACATTGCAACATCCGAGATATCTTTGGGAGCATTATTAGCACAAGAAGATTCTACAGGAAAGGAGAGAGCCATCTATTATATCAACAGGACCCTAAATGGTTATGAGATCAATTACACCTTTATTGAGAAATCCTGCTTAGCGGTTGTATTTTCTACACAACAATTGAGGCATTACATGCTGACTCACACCATCAAACTCATTGCCATAATTGACCCATTAAAGTACTTACTCAACAAAGTTGCTTTAACAAGGAGGTTAGCCAAGTGGGTCATGATATTGAGTGAGTTCGACATCCAGTACGTGGAAAGGAAAGCAATTAGAGGTCAGGCCATAGTAGATCAACTAGTTGAAGCACCATTGTCAAATAACAATCCAATGAGCATTGAATTCCTTGATAATGATATCCTAACCATATCTACACAACAGTGGCTGCTATACTTTGATGGCTCTTATACACATGGATCAAGCGCAAGAATCTTGTTCGTCTCACCACAAGGATACACAATTCCAAAATCCTATAGATTAATGTTCCCCTACACCAACAACACAGCTGAATATGAAGCATTGATCATTGGAATCAAGATAGTTGTTGAATGGAAAATCATGACATCCTAGTCTATGGTGACTCACAACTGGTCATCAACCAAGTCAATGATTATTATCAAACAAAGGATGACAATTTGCTGCCCTACAAGAGGATGGTGGATGATTTGAAAAAGTACTTCTTTGAGATCAATTTTGCACAAGTTCCCAGAATAGAAAACAAAGTTGCAGATGCAATGGCCACCATTGCTTCTCTCTTGCAGATACCTAAACAATGAAGATGTTATGAATTCATGGTAGAAAAAGTGTCCAACCCAGCTTATGAAGATCCAGAATCCCAAGTGATATGCCATATTGTTGACCCTCAAATTTCCCTCTATGGAGAGATCCATACCTACTTGCAAGACAATACCCTTCCAATTAACTTATCTCGAAACCAAAAACAAAACTTCATTCAACAAGGTACTCTTCTTCGGTGTCTAGAACGTAACGAAGTTGAAATCACTTTACAAGAGGTTCACGAAGGTATCTGTGGTACACATTCAAGTGGCTTAACCTTAGCTAAGAAATTATTACGATTGGGGTATTACTAGCCAAATATGGAGAAAGAGTCATTTCAATATGTCAAAAGGTGTTCCAAATGTAAAATTCACAGAAGCTTGTTACATGCACCGGCACAAGAGTTGCATCCTTTCACAGCTACATGGCCTTTTTGCTAGTGGGGATTGGACCTTGTAGGTAAGATTCACCCCTCTTCCTCTAATGGACATAAGTTTATAATCACAGCCACAAAATACTTCACCAAGTGGATTGAAGTTGTTCCTCTAATCACCATCACTGGAAAACAAATCTCATCATTTATCCTGAATTATCTCATTTGTTGGTATGGTGTTCCTCAATCTATCATTACAGACAATGGACGACCCTTTAAGAATCAATATTTTCAAGAATTCTATGAAAGATCCATATCCAACATCAATTTTCTACACCTTACAATACCAAAGGGAATGGCCAAGCAAATATATCAAACAAGACTATCCTAAATATTTTGGAGAAGACCGTTAATGAAGTTGGACATGATTGGAATGTTCAACTAAACCTGACATTGTGGGCTTACAAAACTAGTATCTGTACCCCGACATGAGCAACACCCTATTCTCTTGTCTATGGATCAAAAGCTATTCTACCTATTGAGGTCGAGATACCATCCCTACGTGTGTCACTTAAAGGGATGATTTCAGACTAGGATTACAGAGTATTGAGTCTACAAGAATTAGAACTATTGGATGAATGCCAATAGCATGCAGTTGATCACCTAAAATCTTATCAACAAAGGATATCTAGGAGCTACAATCATAGAGTAATACCTATAGAATTTTAGGTGGGTGACTTAGTCTTAAAAAAAATCCCTATAATCAACAAGATCAAGAGAAGGGGAAATTTGAACCTAACTGGCTAGGTCCCTTTGTTATAATATCAGGCTTTGGATTCAGAGCATATTAGTTATCCACACTAGAAGGAGATCTATTTGAAAAACTCCTCAATAGCTTGCATCTCAAAATGTTTTACACCTAGCTCATCTAGTGCATTGGTAGAGGTCCTGGAAAAATACCAAAAAAATAAAAAAATGCAAAAATCCAAAAAAATTAGAAAAAGGATTGAAAAACAATATAAAAAAAAGAAAAAAAAGATCGTCCTCTAGTGAAAACCACTTCGATGGCGCTTTGGGCAAGTACCTTGGTGAAAACCTGGCAAACATGCACCTTGCATAAAATAAGCACTCTCCATCTATCTTGGGCTACATGACCTACTCTACATCATTCATCCATCATGCTTTCATCTTTACATTTGTCACTCTTCCATGTTCGCACCATAGCTTGATTCAGCATTTGTATCATGGTATCCCCTGGCATTACTTGACCCATTCTAAAAATTAGTTTATCTTATCATATCACACTAGGGGCATGTCCTACATTGGATTGGATTCTTGTACATTCTCAAGGTTAGAAAATAAAAAATCCCAAAAACATTCAAAACATATCAAAATCCCAAAAACATTCAAAACGTGTCAAAATCCAAAAACAGGGCAAGAAGTCAAAAGGTCAAAAACATACTCTTCATTCGAACTATGTTGTCTCTGAGATTTGAACATAGGCAAGGGTGATCTTTGATTATCCCCCAAGACATTTAGGTCAGTCTTTTAGGTGTCTGCTATGTTCATATTTTTTTCTTGTAAATCTTGGTCGTGTCGTCAGTCGAACTACGTGGTCTTGCATGTATAACGTAGGCAAGGCTAATATGTTGATCAGCCCCCGAAGCCCCTAGGATAGGTCTTTATGTTAGGTCTTGGTCATCATGGTCATGTCTCACCTTGGACTAGGGAAAAATAAACTTTGAGCTTGAACCAACAGAAAAACAGTCGTCAGACTAACATTACAAACACAAACTTCAAATGGATGGTGATCTTTCTGAATCAAGGGTTTATCACGTTAAACATGAAAGTTCAAATTGTTCTACTTTGATTTTTGATATCATATCTCTCGAATCCTTGATGATGTATCGAACTAGAGGAGCAAGGAAGGAGTATTATTTTCTTTGTCTATTGTTTGTGAGTTTATCATTATTACTATGCAAGTTGTCACGAGACGTGCACTAAAAAGTATCACTAATGACATTTTGAATTTGCATAGGAAAAAGATTAACTCTTGTCTGTTTACACAAGTAATTCTCAGGTCATCTGGGTTTAATTATACTTAGATGATTGTGTTAACTTTCCAATTTTAAAACATCATGAAAGTAGTACTTAGGTCATCTTGGTCTAAAATATTTCATCGATGCTTGTACTCACTTTCAACATTTTAAAGGCCCAATGATGATAAAAGAGCACAACAAATTGGTTAATATAAATGACAACTTTTGAAAACAATATTTTCATAGTTAAGTTAGACTGCATTCATGTTAGTATTGCATGTGTATTTATGGGTTTTTTCAATGCTAAAACAATTTCACAATAGTGTCATCTCTATTATTAATGGATTGAGTACACTAGACATTAACCAAAAAAACATCATTCTCATTTAGTTGCACATCAGTTGCATCATCATTTGCATATCTTAGAAAAAATTCTCACATCATTTACATTCATACATTCCATTATGATATTTGCCTCAGAAAATACAAAAGAAAATAATAAAGGACATACATTGCATATCATTTCCAACATCAAAATCATGTCATCCACTATGCTTAAATAAGAGAGTCTCTTCAGATTTCCAAGAAAGTTGGGAAATATGTCAGAGTTATGAAGCATAAAAGATCAATCTATTGTAGGATTCCCACAACTTTTGGAAGTTGGACAAACTCACTTATTCAAGCTTAAGGCCTTGAACATTTGAAGTCATGCACATTCAATCATTTTCATTACACATCATAAATCACATCACATTGCATAATCATAATAAATCACATAACATTGCATAATCACAAATACATTCATCACATTGCCTAATCATTATCATCACATAGAAATTAAATAAAGTCACAACATTGCATATCATAATAGGGAAATTAAATGCATCATAATCACCACTACATATCATATATCATCAAAAATGTCATAATGTCCATGTGTACAAGGATATCCACAAGTAGGATGAGATACATCAAAATCCAAAAGGGAACTGTATCATGGGAAACACATCCTCAATCTCACAAAAGGTGTATACACAATGTCCAAAGAACATCACAAAATTCTATGTTGAGCTCCCACCAAATGTTCCTACTCTCATGGAACTAGTACCTCCTCTACCCGATGAACTTGCACCTTGATCTCTCCTATCTCTAGGAAATGGCTATGTGACACCCATGCTCAAAGTCCGAGAATGAGATCTGCCAGAACAAGACTGTACAAAACCCTCTCATCGCTCAGGAGGAACCAACTCATGATATTTACCTCTGTAAAACTGCAACTCCTAAGAAATGTGTCGGATCTCTCTGAAGAAATCTATTGTACTTGCAGATGGTGCCATCTACTATATCCTCTCAGTAATGGGCTTAGCCTTCTCTTTCCGATGTCTAAAGGCATCCCTCTCTGAAGTAAGTATGATCATCTATGCCTACAACTATTGTATCTACTGCCTATATGTCCCTCTATCAGTCGTCAAAATATCAATATGTGCTTGACACTACCCTAACTCATCCTGAAGGAGCACAATCTGTGCTCGAGCCTATGCTATCTTGCTCTGAAACTATTGAACCTCTACCTACAAAGCCGCTATTTGTGATGACTATTGATGTGAGGGTATCCCAATCCGAATCCTGGGAAGCACCGCCTGAGCTACGGTAACACTCCTCCTGTGCCTCAGAACTACAAAATCTAATGGATGACTATCATCTACACCGTCATCACTCTCCCCACTGCCCTCTGCACCACCATCACCTCTGCAACTAGCCTCTACACCACCATCATCACCTTTGCAAACAACCTCCCCACCATCATCAACACCCTCATCATCTCCTCCCTCTCCATCAACTAGTGGTATTGGCTCCTCTGGATGAGTAAATCTAGGAAAGGGATGTGTGTGGAAGAACTCTGAATAATCCTTGGTCATCCCGACATCTGTAATATATGGAACATAATCCCATAAACTTGGGGTCAAGGTATACTAGTTTGTACAAGCTGCCTCATATGATACATAGGGGCCCCACTCTAAAACATCTTGTCATCACCATGCATAATGGGCAACTCCCAGGGGCATCCCCTGAACCCGTCCAAACTATCGACATACTCATAGATACAAGTATCGCTCAAGCACATGTGTCCACCCAATTAGATAGTGGAATAACAACATATATGGCATCTCCAAGTGATCCTCTGGCCACTACTCACAATCCAAGTATGGGCGCCATGTGACAGTCTCCAAATCATCAAGAGCACGCCTCTAATAGGAAACCTTTCCTAGCTTATGCTAGACATGTGGATCACTATAACTAAAAACATAGGGTCTCCTTGGTGGTCGATGTCTCTCTCCCATGGGCTGAGTGATGGCTATATGCTCCCATGCCCAGGTTTGTAGTAATGTGACACCACATGAAAAGCTCATCACCCCGTAATAAAAACCTCATGAAAATCACAGTATAAGTGGGCTAACATACATGAGCCCCAGGCACACCTAGTACCATCAATTTTCATTTGTGATAACACACAACCCAAACCTTTTGAAAATCCCTTTGACCTACGATCAAGACAAGGGAATCCACCAATGAATCCAGAAAGCACACATGGAAAAGGATCACATATGCTAATCATCTTTGTCCAAGGGATCCATCAGCCCGTAACATGATCATCTCGACATAATCTCCACAATGCAGTTGTCTCGCCCTGCTCTAACTTATCATACACCACTATCTCTCCCATCACTAGGATCCGAAAAATACAATAGACATCCTCTAGAATCACAGTCATCTCTCTAGTTGGTAAATGAAACGTGTTATGATCACTGTTCCATCTCTCTACCAATGTTGTCAGTAAACCTCTATTGATTCTATATTGTGGAATATCTAACAAGGAAGTCAACCCACAATGGGAGATAATCTCTAAGTCGGCTAAGGATAATCAATGGACCATGTTCTAGGTCTTTGGGAATTTCTCCCGAGACTAGAGTACATCTCCATCTCCCTAATCATGAACAAAAATCAATCAATCAATGCCATGTTCAATCAAGATTATCAGTCAATCAATGTCATGTTCAATCAAGATTATCAATCAATTAAGTTAATGTGCAGTCATTCAAAATCAATCAAAACAATCAGCATCTCAATCAATAAACCCATCATTCCTCGCCTATCATGAGGACGATCTGCTATCAATCAATCCATTGTTCCTCGCCTATCATGAGGACGATCTGCTATCAATCCTACCATCATTCCTCACCTATCATGAGGATGATCTTCTATCAATCAAGCCATCATTCCTCACCTATCATGAGGATGATCTCTTATCAATCCTACCATCGTTCCTCGCCTATCATGAGGATGATCTACTATCAATCAAACCATCGTTCCTCGCCTATCATGAGGATGATTTGCTATCAATCCTACCATCGTTCCTCACCTATCATGAGGACAATATGTTATCAATCCTATTATCATTCCTCACCTATCATGAGGTCGATACAACACTAGTTCTATCATTTGATTCTCGCTTATCATGAGATCAAGTCATCATGCAAAACATTAATCAAACACTGCACATACCACAATTTGACTGAAATCAATCCAAAACATGACAAACCGACAACTCCTAGGCTTCAAGGACATCTTGCAAACATCATCTCGAGGGATTTCTGCAATCACACCCCACAAAATAGGTCAAACGACAAGCTAAACCACCTCAAATCAACAAAGATGAAAAATTTCCAAGGCAACAAGAGGCTCCATTTGGGATCCCAAAGGCACCAAAACAGAGTTTGCAACTAATAACAAGGTTTCAAGGCTTACAAGAGGTGCCATTTGGGACCCCAAAGGTGAAAACACAATGTTTTACATCTCAAAACATGGATTTCACCCTTACAAGAGGCACCACTTGGGACCCCAAAGGTGCCAAAACAATGTTGGAGGCCCCAAACTTAAATTTCAAGCTTGCAAGAGGCACCATTTGGGACCCCAAAGGTGCCAAAACTCTAAAAACACCCAAAAAAAAGCATTTTCAACCTTGCAAGAGGCACCATTTGGGACCCCAAAGGTTCCCAAACTCTTAAAACACCTAAAAAATTGATTTTGAAGCTTCCAAGAGGCGCTATTTGGGACCCCAAAGGCACCAAAACTCTTAAACATGCTCAAAAACACTCAAAAATGACAAAAACATCACCCAAAAGTGCATAAATGACATCCAATAAGCTACAACATCTATCTATGACGTTCAAAATACTTCTAAAAGGCAAGGAAATGACTAACAAAGAGGTTTCTCATAAAGTGTATCATAGGTCTAGAGGTAGCAGGTTGATCAGGTTGGTGAAGACGCTCGAAACGATGATTGTGGTATGGGATCACCATCTTCTTCTAAGCTCTCCAATCTTCAACTTCTCCAAACTCAAAATGTAAAAATGAATCCCATTTTACCTCTTTCACCTTTTAAGGGTAAAATGGAGGGAATTATGGTGGGATTTATTTCCCATTTTTACCAAAAAGGAGGGGTAATTAATCAACACTATCCAAAGAAAGAGCTTGCAATGAACTTTTGAGAGATAAAATCATCTCCACCATCAAAATCTCACTGAATCAACATTGGATCATCATCATAATCATCACAACACCATCACCTCATTCCAACATTTCATTTTAACATCCCCACATTCATTGATTTATCTCTCGAGGGGGCATATATCCATCAATACCTGAAATTCAAAAGTCTAGGGCATGGTTTGGGGCATCAAAATCTTTTGTAAGCATCGACATCAAAATTTTCTTTGTGATGTAGGAGCATCTAGTGGTGTAAGGGCATTCTTGCATCACCCAAAAAATAATTAAATTTCAAGTTTCTCAATTTTTAGATGTTTTTACATTTTTGGATACCCTTTTTGTCATAATAAAATTCCCAATTTATGGTTTTTATTTTCGATTCCTGGGTTGAAAGATATTGCAGTTTTAGTTTCCCAGATTTGCCCCTGAAAATCTTCTGAGTGGGGTTTGAGGCACTTAGAGCTTCTGAAATGGCCCCAAAACTTTCCAAAATTGGCGTAGTAAATTTTGAGCGCGTTCTTGACTTCGAGACCTTTCCAACGGTTCAAACGGTTCGCAAATCAGAGGCCTGGATCAAAAGTTATGACCCCGCGAAGTTGGCACACTTTCTAGAAGATACCATTGCAAAAGCTCTTTTGAAATTTGAACTTCATGTTGTAAATTTTTAGTGCCAAACTACCTAAACTCAAATTGAATATTTTTTTAGCTCCAAACAAATGAGGAGCTCTATTTATGGGTGAGTTTTCTAATTTTTGGGTAACATTTTGGGGACAAGCTCACATATTGCGAAAGGGTTATTCTGTAGCTTTCTGTAGCTTGCATGTGTTGTAGAACTTGGGGATTTGAGATCCTCTGCATGTAAGAAGTTCTATTTTCTGAATAATAAAATTATTCTCTTGTTTGTGGGTTATTTTCTGTGTCTCGGGCTTGCGACCTCATCAAGTGGTATTAGAGAAGTTTTTTCTTGAGCGTGTGGACAGATCGATGATCGTGAGGCAGTTCGCACCAGGACCGTGGTTGTGGGTCAAGGTCAAGAAAGATGCCTCCAAGAGTGATACCTGGTAGGCATGGTGGTGCCAGAGGTGGTCGAGGTGGAAGAAAATGTTGGTGGAAGAGATGCGAGAGCCCTCAGGAGGCAGTTGATGCGTTACAAAAGCTGGGTTGAGAAAGAGGGTTAAACCTGAGGGAGGAAAGTGAGGATGAAGGAGAGGAAGAAGGTTGAAATGTAGAAGAGGAAGAAGAAGCAACTAATCAAGACCAAATGTGGCTAATAAGGGCCATTTAGAAGATCGGGAAAAGACCTAGAAGCGAGGATCCCTGATTCAGAAAGTCCCGAACGAAAGAGTTGATTAAACTAGATCAATGAAGTTAGAAGAATATTTTGAGTATGAGGAAATAGAGGACCGGATAGGGTTAAGTTCGCGAAAATGAAGGCTGAAGAGACCATGCAGGTATTTGGTGGAAAAAGAGGTCTAGTTAAAATCATCGAAGAGGAAAAGGCAATATCACTAGATGGGATCCATGGTAGAAAGCGAAGAAGCGGTTCATACCAATGGACTATGATTGAACCCTGTGAAAAGTAGGGTTGAAACAAGGGGAAATGAATCTATGAAAAGAATATGTGGAGATTTTCACAGATAATCATCGAGGCGGGTCACAAAGGGCGATAAGGAAGATGGCTGATATCTTAATGGGTTCACGACAGAGGTGTTGGGAGGTTAAGCCAGGTGGGCAAACCACCATTGAGGAACATGTCAATTGCTCACGAAAGGTGGAAGAAGAAAGGCGAAAATATTGATAAAGGTCATGAGGAAGAGAACAATAAGCGTGAGACCTTTAGGAAGCGAAATGATGATGAAAAGAAAAGTGAAGATGTGGGTACCAGCTGAAGCAAAGGAATGACAACATATCATGATCAAAAGCGATTAAAAGGTAGGGACAAAGGGAATGAGGACAAGGATGGAAGAGAATTGGTTTCAAAAGGAATGTGTTTTAATGTGGTGAAAGAACATCGAGAACTATGAATGTCCACAACGCAAGGAAGGACGAACAAAAGGCCGAAGGTGGTGGAAGGGTTCTTTATCGGTCAGGGCAATCGAGATTGACTGGAATGATGCGGGGAGAAACCTGGTGATTAGGAGAGCCCCTAGTGACGAGGGAAAGACGGTGAAATGGAAAGAATCTATTTTGCACAAGGTTACAAGTGTGAAAATGTGATGTCATTATTGGCCGGTGGGAGCACTAATAATCTGGTGTCGGAGGAGATGGTCACAAAGTTGAAGCTGAAGAGGGAAAGACACCCGCATCTAAATCGGATTGCCTGGTTGTAGAAAGACCATAAAGTTTTGGTCAATGAGGAGTGCCTAGTAAAGTTCAAGGTCGAGGCTTCATGATGAAGTACTATGATATCATCCCCATGGATACTTTGTCACATGTTGTTGGGAAGGCGTGGTAGTTTGATGGAAATCTATACATGATGGCCATGGAAACACTTATTCCTTGACAAAGGATGGGGTTCGTCACAAGTTGAAACCCCTGAAAGAGACTGAAGAAAAAGGTATGCAGTAGTGCTAGAATTTGCTATGTAGATGGAAAAATTTAGAAGGTATGAAGCATGAGCATGTGTGTTATGCATTGATTCCTAGAGTGGTAAGAGGATGTGAGAAGGTTCTAGAAAGAGTTCTGGGATGTTGGATGAGTTTCAGGATATTGTTTCTGATAACATACCTGAGGGTTTACCACCGATAAGACAAATCAGTCATCAGATTGACTTGATTCCTGGAGCCATTTTGCCAAATAAGGCAGCTCATAGAATGACTCCAACAGAAAATGAGGAGTTGAACAAACAAGTTCAAGGGTTGTTGAGAAAGGGTTTGATATGGGAGAGTTTGAGCCCATGTGTAGTACCTGCAGTACTAGCACCAAAGAAGGATGAAGTGGAGGATATTATGCAATTCTGACCATAAACAGAATAACAATCAAATTACAAATTTCCCCGCCAAGGATGGATGACTGATGGTTTGTTTGAGTGGGCTGAGTACTTCACAAAGGTGATTTAAAGTGGATATCACTAGATCTTAAATTCAAAGAGGAGATGAATAGAAGACTGCCTTCAAGACCAAAGAGGGCCTGTATGAGTGGTTAGTCATGCCTTTTGGGCTAACCAATGCACCGAGCACATTCATGCGGCTCATGAACGAGGTACTAAAAGAATTTCTGGGAAGTTTTGTTATTGTCTATTTAAATGATATTTTGATTTTCAGTAAGACGTTGGATGAGCATCTGATGCATATTCAGAGAGTCTTTGAGAAGTTACGAGAAGAGAAACTGTTGATTAATCTGAAGAAGTGCAGTTTTGTGAAGAGGGAGTTAATGTACTTGGGGTTTTTTGTCTCAACAAAAAGTCTCAAGATGGACCCAGAGAAGCTGAAGGCTATTCTGGAATGGCCTACCCCAAGAACTGCTACCGAGGTGAGATCTTTCCATGGTTTGGCTAGTTTTTATAGAATGTTCATTAGAAACTTTAGTAGTATTTGTGGACCCCTGACTGAAACAATGAGAGGGATAGAAAAGAATTCAAGTGAACGGGCAACAAAAGTTTTGAGCTACGGTGTTGAAGCAGAAGGTGACAGAGCAACCTATTCTAGCCCTCCTAGATTACAACAAGGTGTTTCAGGTGGATTGTGATGCCGGTGGTTGTGCCATTGGAGCAGTGTTGAGCCAAGAAGGTAAGCCCATTGCCTATTTTAGTGAAAAGTTAAATGATGCCAAGAGAAATTATTATGTATATGATCAAGAATTTTATGCAATAGTTCAAGCATTAAAGAAATGGAGACATTATTTGTTTCCGAAGGAATTTTTTCTATATACTGATCATCAGGCCTTGCGGTACATAAATAGTTAGGGAAAATTAAATCAGAGGCATATGAAATGGGTAGAGTTTTTACAGAGTTATACCTTTGTTTTGAAACATAGGAGTGGGAAGTCAAATAGGGTTCGCGAGATGCCTTAAGTAGGAGCATACATTGACAAAGATGCAGTTAGTGGTTGGGTTCAATGAACTCAAAGACATTATCACGAGAAGATCACGATTTTAGAGGCTTGGAAAGCTTGCAAGGAACATTACAGATGGACAAGACAAGGTGGCTAGATTTCATAATCTGGGATGACATGTTATTGAAGGGAAGTCAATTGTGTATTCCGAGGATTTCTATGAGGGAGAACCTGATAAAGGAGAAGCATAGTGGAGGGATGGCAGGACATTTTGGTCGAGATAAGACCATTGCCATTATCGGTGAGCATTATTATTGGCCTCAGTTATCACAAGATGTGAAGAAGTTTGTGCAGAGTTGCAGGGTATGTCAGATGGCTAAAGGAGTGAGCCAGAATACAAGCTTGTATCAGCCCTTACCTGTACCAGAAAGGCCTTGGGAGGATATAAGTATGGACTTTGTTCTTGGTTTTCAAGGGCATAAAGAATGATTCAGTATTTGTGGTAGTTGATAGGTTTTCGAAGATGGCACATTTCATTCCATGTCGGAAGACCCATGATGCAGTCCACATTGCTGACTTGTTCTTCAAAGAGGTGGTGAGGCTACATGGTCTGCCAAAGAGTATTGTTTCAGATCATGACACCAAATTTGTGGGGTATTTTTGGAGGACCTTGTGGAAGAAGGTGAAGACAGAGTTGAAGTTCAGTTCCGCACACCATCCACAAACAGAGATGGTGAGCAGAGGGTTGTTAATAAGTGCGGGTAACCGAGATGTTTGGTAGGAGATAAAGCAAGGGATGGGACGATCTTACCCTAGGCGAATTTTTCTTACAACAATTTATCAACGAAGCTAGCGGTAGATCACCATTCAGTTATGGGAGGTAGCTTGAGAACAACTCTAGAATTGGGAAGATGGACCAAGAGAAGAAAATAAGTGTTGGTGAAGATTTTGCGAACACATCAGGATATACATGAAGTGAAACATATTAACAAAATGAATATGCGATTATAAAGACTAAAGTGATTAGAAGGAGGTATAAGGAGTTTTAGATTGGTGATAGTGATGGTCCACTTGAGGAAAGAAAAGGTTTTACAATTGGGAACATATAACAAATTGAAGATGAAGAATTTGGTCCATGAATTTTGAAGCATGATTAGGGAATGCATATGATGAAGTTGCAGCCAGGAATCGAAAGCATTTCCCGTGTTCAACATTTTGGGTGACAGAGTATCATGAAAGGTGGTCTGGAGAGTACGATGATGAGCGATTGTGGGATTCGGCCTACGCCGGAAAAGGAGGAGATTGAAGCAATCTTGGATAGTCATGTGGGAAGGAGTACCAGAAATAGGCAGTATGAAGAATATCTGGTGAAATGGAGAGGATGACCTGTGGAAGATTCATCATGGCTATCTAAGGCAGCGGTTGACCAGTTGGGTTTTCCTCAACCATCTGAGATGTGATAGGGTCACTTCTCAAATTACCCTGGGTGGCTGATGCAGGAGCATCCAGTGGTGTAAAGGCAATCTTGCATCACCCAAAAAATAGTTAAATTTCAAGTTTCTTAGTTTTTAGATGTTTTTACATTTTTGGATACCCTTTTCATCATAATAAAATTCCCAATTTATGGTTTTTATTTTTGATTCCTGGTTGAAAGATATTGCAGTTTTAGTTTCCCAGATTTGCACCTGAAAATCTTTTGAGTGGGGTTTGAGGCACTTAGAGCTTCTGGAATGTCCCCAAAACTTTCTGAAATCAGCATAGCAGATTTCAAGCACATTCTTGACTTCGAGACCTTTCCAACGGTTCAAACGGTTCGCGAATCAGAGGCCTGGATCAAAAGTTATGACCCCGCGAAGTTGGCACACTTTCTAGAAGATACCATTGCAAATGCTCTTTTGAAATTTGAACTTCATGTTGTATATTTTTGGCACCAAACTGCCTAAACTCAAATTGAATGTTGTTTTGGCTCCAAACAAATGAAGAGCTCTATTTATGGGCGATTTTCTAATTTTTGGGTAACTTTTTGGGGACAAGGTCACATATTGCGAAAGGGTTATTCTGTAGCTTTCTGTAGCTTGCATGTGTTGTAGAACTTGGGGATTTGAGATCCTCTGCATGTAAGAAGTTCCATTTTCTGAATACTAAAATTATTCTCTTGTTTTTGGGTTATTTTCTGTGTCTCGGGCTTGCGCCCTCATCACTTTGAAGCAACATGTAAACACATTACTTCAAAGAGGGGAAAAATGTATATACGTAAAAATGGTCATCACATTTAGTTAATTAAATACAACCTATTTAATTAATACTTCAACTACATATAAATAAGGTCTTACTTTATTTATATTGTTCATTTTCCTTTTAATTCTACAAAATCGTATTCTTCTAAAAAATTAAATAAACAAAATACCCTAAATGTGTTTATTTAATTAACTTTCCTTAATCCTAATTAAGAATTAGAGCACATTTCTAGAACTTTTTGTGTGCCACCTCATAAAGGTCACATGAAAATAAATAAGCCTAATTATTAATTAGAATTATCCTCACACACTTCCACCAATGAGAAAAAACACATGGATTTATTCCCCCACCCTTCCAACAAATTTGGAGCACATGGATCTTTGTTTCACACACTTGGGAATCCCATACATTTGGCATGTTTCCAATTGGTCAAAGGATTCTCTCCACACACATGGCATGTTTTCCTTGGTCAAGGGGACAACATCTTGATTCCTTTCATCACCACCATCTATTATTTCTCCTTCGAATCTAGATCGTTGATAGGTGCCACCTCACAAAATGCTTGAGAAACCCTATAAATACACCCTCTTGCCTTAGCATTTATCATCCACCTTTTGAGTAATGTTATAATTCTATTTTGAGATACAAATTGGAATAGTGTTATAATGCCATTTTTCATCCACACTTTGAGTATTGTTACCATGCAGGTTTTTCATAGGAGCTCGGAGAATTCATGGAGTCTTATAACTAGATTTTACATTCAGTTTCATATTGCATTCTCATATTAGATTAACTTATTGCTTCATAGTTACATTTTAGGTTAGTTTTTTTTATGTTTGCATTTGATCATATGCATAATCATGGATAGTTCATTTTAGTTTCATATCATCTCACTCATCTCCACTTGTTCATTTATCATCAACATCATCCTTCAGTTATCATCGTATCCATTATCCTTTCCATTATTTTGTTTCATTTAGAAGCATACCACTAATCATTCCAGAACACATTTGCACATAGAAATCATCTTAGCTTGCATATTAAGTATCAAATCTCATTTTCTAGGTAGTCATTTTAACAACCTTTGTGCCCATAGAAATCTGACTGCCAAACGGTTTAATAAATCCCTAGAAATAGAGGACAATAATATGTATTTGAAACATTTGATAGTATTACGAATAAAGTAGTTTTACTTGCTTTAAACTTTGAATGTAAACCATCTCATTAAGGTTTGTGTTGACATTATAATACTCTCCACATTCGACACACGCACAAAAAGATGTATAAGTATAAGAATTATAAATTAAACTTTGGAAAACTTGTAAAATCTAAAATTTAGAAACTATTAAAATTTGAAGAACACAAAAAATTTACATTGAACAATGAAATTGTTGTAATTTATATTATATTCAATATTTGATAATGATGATTACAATGAGTACAATGATGAAAAAATAAAAAGTGTTAAAAATAACAAATTGGAGTGAAGTGAGGACTCTAATCATCCCCAAACTCCTCATCACTATAATTGTTAGATTCAAACTCCACATGGTCAATCTCCTCCATAATAAAACCAACTATCCATGTCTATGTAGCATCCCCATCAATCTATGCTTGCTCCTCTAGCTCTATAGCTCATCACACTACTAGATTCTCCCTATACACTTGAGTGTCTTGTGGTCAATTAGATGCAATGCACTATGTACAACCACAAGCTTCTATGTTATCCTATAGGTAAGCATGTTCCTCTTAAGTGAGTGGATGAAGCTATAAGTAGAATCTTGTTTTTCTTAGTAACAAAAGAACTAGACCTGATATATCAAATGAATGGACAGAGATGTAGTCATACAATTGGGTCCATACATAGTCCACCATAAAATTGGGTCCTCATGTGCCATAGCCCCCCTATCCATCTTGGCCTCCTAAGAATAACTCCTAAGAATGGAAAATTTTCCCACTTAGTATGAATGATGTTAACATGTTTAGGATCATACATATTTTAGATGACCTTCATGAACCCTTGCTTCACCTCAACATCCTATATGGGTGTAACTATACCAGGCCTTTGCACATAGCACTTGAGGTTCAATGAATAAAAAACCACTTGCAAGGGAGTTTTGAGCTTTTCCCCTATTTCATGAATGATTTGCTAGATATGCTCATTTTAGAATGTTAATGTGGGGTTCCTCTCTTGCACAACAACCTTCCTTTTTCCTAGCATATAATCACTACACTCATACACATCTCCAAGGCTAGGTGCATTAGCATCCCCATAGCTAATGACCTAGAAAAATGGGGTAATTGATGTTGTATTTTGCATCACCTCCAAAAACATCACTCTTCACTACATCCTTCACCCTCTTTCCTTACTTTTTCTTGAAATCAGGCCCACAAATTCCATCCTATTATCATAAACATTAGTTACAATACCTCTTTCAAATCAAGAATTCTCTCAAATAGAATGAAATAGGATTTATATATAGTCTCAACAAGTTTAAAGAATTCCTTCTTAGAGAAGGTCCTAAATAGTGCATGTGAACTGTGGTGGTTGCAAATCATAAAAATCTACACATCTCTAACATCATTGACCACTAATTTGATACAATCAATCTTTGCCATATCCTTGAGTGTATTATTATGGCATGCACACAACAATGAGTCCAACAAATATATCTATAAGTTGTCTCAATTAATTTACCTACAACTTTGCACACATGGGTTGCATCTATCACTACTTAGACCCTATTTTATGGCCCAACCTCCTCAATAACATCTGTGAGGATCTAAAACTAAAAATTGGCATCCTTTTAATGCATTGAACAATCAACTATCTTAAGAAATATGGGTTCTGTGAACATGTATCCATGATATTGATGAATTTGTATGATAATATGAACAATGAACATTGAAAAATTAATATGCTAATGCACTTGCATCCAAGTCTATGAAATTATGAATATAAAACTAATTAAAAATATAAAAAATAGTCATGGAATCTTACCTCATGCTTGAAAAATCCTTGCAACTTGGTGTAGAATACCTCATCTTCCTCTTCTTTATGATTAAAAGTGAATATTTTAGGGTGACTTTTAAGGTTTGGGAGGCTTTGGAGGGGCCCATTTTCCATTAGGGTTCACTCTTGAGTGTAGATTCTTAGGAAAATTATTAGTTTATTTTATTTTTTACTTTTTACTTTATTAGGCCTTCTAGCCATGGGAGATGCTTAGGCACCCCCAAGACAGCCAAGGGAATCCTAGGATTCCTCGAGAGGGTTGGGAGACTCTTAGGAGTCCCCCATACATCTTGACATCCCTATCGTCTTGATGATGTCCCAAGAATTTCAACTAAGGTGGTTGTGTGGCAAGGGGATGTTTCCCCTACATCCTTGCATCCTAGAGACATCCCCATCTTGAAAAATGAAAGGATCTTTGGGGGGATGTGTCCCCATTGAACATTGGAATAACATAAAATCTATTGACAAAATTAGGGGCCATCATCTATACCTATTGGTTTTCATTGCACATTTGAATTGAAAAATATGAAGGTATATATATGCACACATATTTATGCATTCCTTGATTTTTGAATGAATACAAAAAATTGTGTGACCATAATGGAGAGTGGATGATAAAACCCTAGTTAATAAAAAATAGGGGAAAATAATCTTAAATATTTTTTTCATTGTTAAGGCCTTTGGCCAAGGTTACGCATGGATATGGTTCATATGGGTCTCATCTTCTTCCATATTGAAAATTACAATATGAAGAATCAATTGTTACTTATAATGAGAAAGTTAAGGTTTCATTTGGGAGGATGCCCAAAATGGGATTCTATGCTAGGGGAAAGCATTTAAAATTAAAATTGACAAGTTTATACTGAATGGGATTGGCCCAACATACTCCATGATATAAAGCTTAACTATTATAAGTAACAATTAATTTTTCATATTGTATTTTTTTTAGCTTTGATCAATAAATAAATAACAATAAATTTTCTTGAGTTCTTCTTAGCCATCATTTAAAAGGAATGATGTAATTAAGTTAGATATTAAAAAATACCGTGGAGTGACAATTAATTTACTATTTTTGTAAAGCAAAACCTTAAAAAATTAATCGGCAAATTATGGTGGGCTCTACCTTAGTATCTAGAAGTGTATAATAATATGTAATCAATATACATTAGCTGTGTATGCCTTTAAGAATTCTTATAGTCATCATCATGGAAGGAATAATTCAATTAATCAACTTGCATAATCTCATCTAAGGAACTTTCTTTGAAAAATTAAGTCATGCTTGGAGTAGATGTCTTAGGAGAATATTAAACTAGTCAACCTAGATGTCAAGTACTTAATTATATATTGTGGAATTATTCTATGAGTATATTTATGAGTTTAATTAATTTGAGAATAGTGAATACTTTCACTTATTTCAAAATTTGAACCCCTTTGAAAATTGATTTTATAGTGTTTGAATTAAGATTTAAGAGTTTTTCCTAGCAATAAAATTGAATGTTAGGAGAGAGGGAAAGTAATTAAAATATTTTTTTGTATACTTTGAGATTAATTTAAAGGGTTTTAAATTAATCTCATTGATCCTCAAATGATTTAAGGGGTAGTATTAAACATTAATTCATTTATTATCGAAAGGATGAAAATTGGCATGTCCTTAAACATCTAAAATATTGAAACAATAAGGAGAAGGGAATTGAGTTTAAGTCATTTTTGTTAAGAATTTGTTAAATCAAGGTTAGAACCATTTTTCAAGGGGACAAATTAATTTTAAAATAATATTTGTATTAAAAAACTAAACTAAATAATTTAGTTTTCTTTAGGTCTTGATGCAGGAGCATCTAGATCCATAGGCAATCTGCATCAACCCAAAAATATATTTTATCTCAGTTTTGATTTTGGTTAATTATTTTATTTTGGTGTTGGGTGATATTTTGGTGTTTGCAGGCATGATAAAATTTTAATGACATTGTTGTCACAAATTGACAAAATGTCAAGTGAGTTGCCAAGAAAAACTAAGGAAATTCAAATTTTATTATCTCTCGTGCTTTATTCAAATTCATGTGTCCAACAATTGAATTGTTTAATATTTTTATTTTATATTTCTTTTCCAAAATTTCCTGGAAAGGAGACATCAAATTTTTAAAAAAGGATGAAGGAAAATTAAAAAAATCAATTTGGAAAAGAAAAGAAATAAATTCTTCATGGAATTATTTTCACATTCTGGGGAAATTAAAAGGCATTGAAGAGGGAGGCATAGAGGTTACTAGAAGTAGATTAAAAAAAATCAAACTACTTTCTAGGTTATTGTTGGCTATGACAAGTTGGGTGTGTGATATAAAAAAATTCAAACTTGCTGGCTGGAAAAGGGGGCGTTGAAATTGTTGGAAGCTACAGAGAAAGATAGAAGGGGAATTAAAAAATAACAAAATTCTAATTGTGCCTGTGGTGATTCATTGCAAAGTAAAAAAAAAAATTTCACTTGAATCTTGATATTGGAATAATAGAGAGGATGCAGGGATGTTGGGATTATAGTCTAGCTAGAAATACACGCGAAGGATTTAAATTTGTAATTCATTTTTCCTACAATTAGAAGTAAAAAATTAATAAAATTATAATTGAATTGTAATTGATTTGAATTGTGCAGATTTGTATGTTGGTGGAAACCACTGAGCCCAAGATCACCAACTACAACAAAAAAACTTCACGAATAGACAGAAGCAATATGCTATTTCACAAAAAGTAAATGAAAATTGAGATGTTGTAAAATACATAATGTACAACCTTTTAAAGGCATTAAAAAAGCAACAAGTGTTAAACTACCCAATACAGGAAAGAAACCACCTAGATAATTTACCCTAAGATAAACTTAATACTACACTAACACCCCCCTTAAGTGCAAACATAGGAAGAATTATTATGCAAAATGAAATGCAAGATGGGTCCTAGCTACACAACTATGTTAGGTACCCATTTACAATGCAAAAAGAAATCTCTCACAACTAGAGAAAAGAAGAAAAACCCTATGGGAAAAAACCCCTCTCCAAAAGAGAAAAAAAAGCTAAAAAAGTGAAAGTTGAAAAAAGTCAAAGGAGGAGGACTTCACAAGACCCCCAAGGAAAACTCATGTCATTGATCTCAACAAGATACAAAAGGAGAGACTATGTATCCTCCCCATAGAAAATGATAAAGATCCCCCCAATGATGAATAAATTCCTGTGTTGATCCTAGAAGTCTAAAGAATATCATGTGTCTACAAACAACATGCCTCTCTTTAGGGAGAAAAAACCATTGATACAAGATAAACTCCAACTCTGAAACAAGAGAAAGGAGAGGATGAATCAACATGAAAGATGCCTCTGAAAACTATCCATGTGCCTCTACATAACCAAATGTCACATCATTATAAAGTACAACCTCAACTGAAGAAGGTGAATCAAGAAGACCATGTGGAAAATCTGAATCAACAATCTCCAAAGACATAGATGGTGTGATAATAGTGCATATACTATCATAAAAAAGAATGCATGTAGCCTCAAAAGCATCATCCAAATCATAAACGTGAGATTCACAAAACAAATCTACAAGACCTGTCAAGTGACTATCCCATAAAGAATGATTTGAAGGATAAAAAATATCCTGTCGTGCTAAAGAACCAACCTCTAAAGCAACATGAGATGAATCAACATAGGTATGAAGAACTCCAAAGTTCAAATGACCAATTTCTCCTAAGGAATTTCTATCAACACTAGCAAGAGGGGTGTGAGGCTCATAATCATCATCATCAACAAAATGAGAAAAGGCATAGAGACAAGAGTCATTTTCAACTTTACCAACAACAATGACTTTACCAGTATCAACCTCTTTGATGAAAACAAAATTTGTAGTGAACTCTACAATATTAGGTACCTCACCATGAGTAATCTGATAGATGGATGGTAGATTTGTATGCAAATTAGGAATACATAGTACATCTCTAAAACAACCATCACCAATATCAACATTGCCTACCCTCGGAACATCCAAAAGCTTACTATCTCCCAACAAAATCTTAGAAGTATCAGTAGGATGAAGACCTAAACAATGATAGGGAGTAAAACCCATGTGGTGAGATGCTCCTAAATCCAAAAACCATCTATCACGACCAAAATGAACTATAGAAGTTACCAATGCATGTACTTTACCCATGTAGATTTTATCTTCTTTACCACTTGAAAATCTTGCATTCCCTGACTGTGTAGGTTTGGATGGTGATGCAAATGAAGATGCAGAGGCTATAGAAGAAGGAGTCACAAATGAGGGAAATGGAATATTTTTATTCTAAAGAAGATGTGAAATTTCATCAACCTTCTTCATATAACAATGGTGTTCATCATGCCCATTCTTCTTGCAATACACACAACTGAACTTCTCCTTCTTAGGCTTGTCCTCTTTTGAAGAGGTGGAGGACTCATTAGACTTAGTCTTAGCCTTAGGTTTCTTCTTCCCTTTGATTTGAGATCCTTGTGCAACTAATGCATGATTCAAAGAAACCCCCTCTAACTAGACAAGTTTGGCTTGCTCCCTTGTCAACTAGTCATAGAAAGTCTCAAAAGAAGGCATTTGGAATGCATTTACCAAGGCATCCATGGGAGAGTAGAAGGTAGAAGAAAAAACAACAAATGGACCTCTTAGCTCAAAAAAAAAAAGGAAAATGGACTCCTTATCAGTTTTACCCTTCCCACAACCCACCAATTGTGATCTCATAAATTTGAACTTGAGTAGGAAATCATCAATGGAAGGAAATGCATTAGGGGAAAGAGAAGTTAATTTTTCCTCTAGTTGCAAGGCACAAAACTCATTGACCTGACCAAAAAAAATTTGTAACTTATCCCACATCTCCTTGGGTGTATTACACTCCTCGATATGAAAAAAAAGACTATCAGAAACATGCAATTGTATCAGAACCATAGCTTCATCACACTTGTTTCTATGGGAGAATGTTTCATACTCCATGGTAAAACTAGGTTGGTTAGCACTCAATGTGGACCACAAACACTTGGATTGGAGCAACCTACACATTTTGATCTTCTAGGTATGGTAGTTATGGGGGTTTAAAAATTCAACTAAATCAAGAGTATCCATGAAAATAAAAGGAAAAAATACACCAAACTGAAATCTCCAAAAGTGTCAATCAATGCAACCT